>VDFB02229767.1:0-14612 GCA_007258455.2 Sequoia sempervirens
AGTTTTACATCAAATTTAAGTTCACAAGCATATGGATGTAATGCCAAGAGTCTTGGCTATTTGACATTATCATTGTAGTGATGCATTTTATAATAATAGAGGAGATATAAGTTGCTGATCTGAGATAGATATTCTTGTACTTGTAATTATCAATGATAGTATGTATGGCAAGTGTTTGACTAAATGTCAGCTAGCTGTAGTTGCACTTTTCTTTCATAGTTTCTCATGTATGTGCATCTAAAAAATCCAAAAGA
This sequence comes from Sequoia sempervirens, assembly GCA_007258455.2. Classification (NCBI taxonomy): domain Eukaryota; kingdom Viridiplantae; phylum Streptophyta; class Pinopsida; order Cupressales; family Cupressaceae; genus Sequoia; species Sequoia sempervirens. Next base: position 255 of record VDFB02229767.1, read on the forward strand.
GCATCATATTGCATTTAGAACTCATAGAAGTGTTTTAGGAGCATTCTATTTATCTTGGCATTCATCTCCATCAAGCAAACACCAAACTAAAAACACTATATCAGCAAACAAAGATATTTCATGCAAATTGTTTGACAATATTCCTTGAGCCTAGATTGGGCCAGTAAAAGATGAAATTAAGTCATTGATGCAACTAGGATATAGTTTAGACATTGTAGTATGCATTTGCAAGCATTTAGAGTACTTGATATCATTTTCCAAGCCAATATATCAGACTGAAACTTTACAACAGCAAGCTCAAAGGTTGCATATGAACTATTTGACAATATTCCTTCAGGTCTAGTTCACATCAGACTTGCAAGGGATATTGCAGATGGGGATCATTAGCGCTCAAAGAAATACAATCTTGAAAAGAAAGCTCGACCACTTATTCAGCGGGAGCTATTAGAATGAAATAACAAAGTGTTCATTCCCCTTCTTGGCGGTAAACCATCCAAGAGCTTAAGAGTGTTTGTTCATTTGCCTTCTCTGGTGGTAAACCGTCCAAAGACTGTTAATGTTTGTTGCTAAAAGCTAACTAAGTAATTGCAGAATTAAGTGACTGAAATAGTACTACTATTTGCAGCCTTACAATGCAACAATCTACAAATTACAAAGTGTTACAATTATTCAATCTATGCAACAACTGTATGATTGATTTTTCCAACATCCAAAACTCATCAATACTGAAAATGCAATCCAAAACTCTAACTTCTAAAATCTGATATGACAGACCAGCAACTAGAAAATGCAGACCAACAACACTGAGACCCACTAAAATACTTGAAACTCACTCCAAAATCACTCAAATGACCTACTATAAAATGCAAATTCTTCTAGCAATGATGGCGCCTAAATCCCAATGACTAAACCTCACCAAACATACTTAGTTTATTTTGCACAAATCCCAATGCTACTGCCAGAAGGTATGGCCCTCAAGGAAGGGCGATTTCACTCCATAAAATCCATTTCTTGATATTAAAAACTGCAAATATACATGAAGGGTCGCCCTTAGCTAGGAAACACAACTAGCACATACCCAAAACAAAATAAAATTCACTCCAAGACTTATGAGCAAAAACAACTTTTAGCTACAACTAAACCAACCAGCAACTCAAAAATGATCTATAACTACTAGAAACTCCATGACAATGTGCTCAATCTGCTCTCAAGGATTAAGAACAACCTTATCTTAGCTAGTTGCTATCTTTCAAGCAAGAAACTAAGCCAATGCTAGGAGGTATGCATTCCTCGAAGCAACTCACTCACCATTTCGGCAACATAACAGTATAGTAGATATGAGATGATGAAATGAAGAACAAGTGACTCCCTTTATAGATTTCTGAAAATTTTCTAGAAGCCTCTAGAAAGTGTGCCCAAACACAAGGAGTCAAACAATTTCAAATTTTGAGTTGACTCATTCATTTCTTCAAGTTGGAGTCCCACTTCATGAAGTATAAAATTTGATTAAATAAAATAATTCTTTCCTCAAAGTTGGCGTCCACTTCATGAGTTATATTTTCAGCCTTTGAAATATTTTTAATCACCTCCTGATGAGGCGTTCACCCTTCCAGTCCCCTTTTCAAAACAACTCAAAGTTATAACATTAGGCCAAGGGGGGTTATAAAAATGAAAATATAACATTATTGATTTTAAATAACTTATCTCTCCAAATTGCACCAAAAAGCCAAACTCAGCATAACCAACTGAACTGCTTGAAGAGGAAAGCCAACCATGTTGATGCCAATAGGACCACTGCCAAAAATAGAATTTACTAAAAATAGTAAATTTAGGAAGTTGCTCAGATCAATGTGCAAGCCATACCATTGCAAAGCTCTCTGAAAACCCAGAAAGAATCCGCAAACCAAAATCCAAAACTCCAAGTGCAAACCATTGAAAAATGCAAAAACAACCTCCTAGAAAGTAGGAAACCCTAATTTCAGCTTCTGACTAGCCTACGGGCCTCCGGGATAGGCTAATGGTCAACAGTACTAATCACTGCTAAGAAGGGGACATTACAGTTCAGACCGTACAGTGCACTAGCAATCTGTACAATTCCCTGTAGCAGCAAAGAACGTTCAGAAAATTGTGGAAAATAGGGTTTTCATTGCTCAAAACTTCAAATCTCAACAACCCAACCTCATGGTTGATGATACAAGGCTTTTTTGAGGCATTTCCAACCATCTCAACGGTTACAAACCTAATCTTTCATCTTACAACGCTTCAACTTCTACTTGACAACAAAAATGCAAAGTTGCTTTGTGCAACTTGACAACATTGGCATTTTTTTTGCATTTACATAGTAATTCACCCCCTAACGACTCAAACCGACCCAAACACCTATGAAATGGTCTTATAAGACCTCATTACATGAAATTGACTCAAGCACAACAAAATTTAATTTTTTGACCCCTCTTGGGGCATGAAAACCTATGGCGCCCTTGCACCAGTTGCAACATAACTTGTATGCCATTATGGAAGGTCGTAATTTTTCTACAACATTAATAATTAAATATGGAATCTTTTGAGGTTGGGTTTTTTCCACTTTGAGAGTTTTCCCAGAATATATTTATGTCAATCTTGATGTGTTCTAATTTTATTTGTTTAACTTGGGGGTTGCATGGTTGGACAGTCCTTCATTGGACCCTCCTACCATGATTGCATTAATTTCTATCAAAGCATAATGTTCAAATATTGGCAAGATAATCAATTGTTCTATGGATTTTTCTTGAGAATAAAATACTGGACTAAGGTGACTTGCAAGAATCTTGTCAACAAATCACCAATTGAGAGGTAGATGCAAGGGTGATTGTAGCCGGATCATTAATTAGAGGAATTTTTCAATAGATCTAGGAAGATGTTGCTTGAGGAATCCTAGGTATCTCCAACATAGTTGGGAAATTGGATGAAGTCTTAAAGAGGCAAAGGAAAATATAGTTCAATTGAAATCCTTAGAAGAAGATTAAAAAGGGGCTAAAACCCAAAGCAGTATGATGAAAGCAATGAATATGGAGATGCCAAATATGAGGTACAAGGTCTAGAAGATCAAGAATAAGAGTTAGAATAGGTGAAGGTGTTAAAATCCATCTCTAAAATTATCAAGAGACCTATGATGGAAGTTCCAAACTATTATAGTGACCTAAATATTGAAGAAATAGTTTATTTTATAAATTAATTAAATGAGTATTTTCAATAACAAGAGATAAGGACTCAGACGGTAAGGTTTGCAAAAACTAAGCTAAAGGGACATACCACTGTTTGGTTGAAAATAGGTACAACTAAAAAGGAATAGGAATGGAGAGAAAGTAACAAAATGGGATAGGATGGTTACAAAATTGAAACGGAAATTTATACCAATGGATTATCTATTGAAGAAACTACGAAGTCTAAGACAAAGGGATATGATTGTAAAATAATACACTCAATAATTTCATAAGCTAAGTATCAAAACAAAACATATTGAGTTAGGAAAAGTAAAGGTTATGAGGTACATGAATGGATTAAGAGAGAATATTTACAAAGAATTGATCCTTGTTAGATTAACCACCTCAAAGAAAGCATACCAATTTGTAATCAAAGTAGAAGACAAGTTAAAAAAGAGATTTGGGAATTGACAAAATTGACTAGTGGATAGACTAGAAAGAGATAGATCTTTGTGTGGTGATCAAAGACCCAAAAAGGAAGGAAAAAGGGTTGATAATTTTGATTTTAGAGACAATGGATTTTACTACGACAAAGAAACAAGGAATGAGGCTTACAACAAAGGCTAAGAGAATAGTAACTACCACCACAAGAACAAAGAGGAGGAAGATACATTAGAATCAGATACCAAAGAGAAAGAAAGGGATATAGAGTAAGTGACAAGAGAACCTTCGAAGGGACACTCTTCAAGTGCAAATAAGGACATCAAGAATTTGAGTGTTTCCAAAACCAAGGAAAATAGTCAACCTGAACAATGCCAAAGTTGCATATGTGGAAGTGGAACCTTACAAATCTTATGAACCAAATAGTCTTGAACATGTAGAGTCACTAATGATGATAATGGCCTTGATGGAGCATATTGAGGAAGGAGGACCAGTACAAAGAAAGAAATTGTTTAGAACTAGATGCAAAGCAAGAGGAAAACATTGCAAGACTGTCATTGATAGTGAAAGTAATGATAATTTGGTGTTAGACAAGATGGAAGAAAAATTAAAAAGTTGAAGAGGTAGAAGCAACCAAACACTTATTTGCTTGGTTGCAAAGAGAATGTAAAGTCATAGTCAATAAACAATGTTGGGTAAGATCCATAAAAGTAAGTTATCATGATGAAGTCTTGTTTGATGTAATATCGATGGATGTGTGTCACCTACTATTAGGGAGGCCATGTCAATTTGACCAATAGGCTATATATGATGGGAGGGAATATATGTATACTATAACCATAAATGGTTGGAGACACGGGTTAATGCCATTGAAGGATAATGAGGACCAAGTTTGTAACAGTTTTAGGATATGTGATGCAGGAGCATCTAGCAACCTAAAAAGTGTAAGTTTTGGATTTTGATTTTAGGAGTCTTAATTGAGTTTGTGAAGGTCTTAGAGGACCATGGAAGACCATGTAGGGTCTTTTTACTTGGTTTTTTTTAAGTTTCAGGTTGCAAAGTTGCAAAAAAGTGCATATTTGGCAAGTTTGATGCAAAAAGACATTAGGTTACATTAGGTTTTTGAAAGAAATGCATGTATTTTCAAATGGTAACTGTTTTTATGTTGATTCATGTTGAATCAATGAGATACATACTCCAAGAGGCTGTGAGAGAAATATTTCATGAAATACCCTATTTTTTTGTCAATTTTTTGCAATTACAGTCTGAAAACAACATTGTACGGACCTGTACGAAGCCATTTCAAGATCTGTGATTGGATGGCATGATAGAGAATTGTTTTAAGAATCCAATGCAATTGGTTTGGCATGATTTCATTGTGTTTTGATCAAGATATGGAAAAAATACTACCAGCATCCCTGTTACAAACCTAGGGTTTTCAGCAAGCTTAAAAAAATCATAAATTTTGTTTGCACCGTCAAAAATAGATGAAACTTGGTGAAGTTCTTCTTTAGATTGCTGCTCAGGTTCCCACCAAAGGAGAAGTCCTAATTCAATCATTTGTGTGATTTATGAAGGTCTGAGTGTGTTCTTTGTCATAAAGATTGTCAAAACCTTAGCTTTCTATGAGCCTTTAAGTAAGAAATTTGTTTCTTTGAGTTCACCCTAACAAGTGGGGTTTGAAAGACCTTCAGTAGAGTCTATAGAATCTGAAAAACTTAATTTTCTTGCATTTGTTTATCGCTCTGCATCATTTTGGTATCAGAGCCTAAAAGGTTTAGGAGGAGGAAGTTGAGAGGTTCAAATGGGTTTGATAAAGAAGTTAGTTATATTCATCGATTCTTGGAGAGATGTGTATTGTAGATTGATAGGTTAACGTGAAGAACCTAGGTACCAAAAGGATGGGAAAGAGGAAAAGCTGAGAGAAGCCCTAGGTGAGGTATCACGAAGTCAAGAAGAGAAGATAGAAAGATGCAACAACAAAATAAGAAAGAAGGCCTCAAAAAGAAGGACAAGATGAAATTCAATAAGATAGGACAAGATGTAGAGTTTGATAGAGAAATGGAAAAGTTGAGGAAAGATATTAAGGTTGTAGTATAGCAGTGGCTTGAGGAAGGATACCAAGAATATGTTTGGTATTGGCCAATGTGCAAGAAGGTGAAGTGGCCCGTAAAGATGATTGTTAAGAAAAGAAGGCATTGAATGGTTGCTTTGAAAAGAGAAGATGAAGCAAATAAAGAAGACAAATTAATTGGCATTGGCATGAAGGAAGATAAAGAGTGTCTTCAAGCTAACCGAACTGTAAGAGCAAGTGTAGAGGTAATGAGAGAACAATGTTCTCAAGCAGACACATATACAAAGTCCATTGACAAGAGACACATTCAAGGAACCAGTAGGTTGGTGGTGATAAGAAAGTTGATAAAAATATAGGTATAACTGAGATAAAGGAATAAACACGAAAGCAAGCACAAGGAGCTAGTGAAAAGGCACATTGGCCTCATGGTTTTTATCCAATATATGTTGATGATAATGTTTCTATAGGTGCAGACCAAGGAGAGAATGAAGAGGATGAAGAAATGGACAACGGTAATGAGGCATATGAAAGAGAAATAGAATTTTGGAGTCTTACAGCTGAGAAGGATATACGAAGGAGAAGATACAAGATGGAAGAATGAAACAAAAGAGTGAAAACCAAGAAACATAGAGCTGATAAAGTCAAGCATAGAGAGGATCAAGAGGAGGTCAGAGAACAATTAAGAATATTGTTAGTTTTAGGATAAAAAATGTCAACAAGTAGAAAATACAACACAATGAACAATGAACATAGTGATTACCCTGGGAAAACCCTCCTACTCGAGGGAGAAAAACCCAACAAAGAATATTCTCTTATATATCAGAATAATAAGTGCAAAATACTGTTTACAAATCAGGCCCTAGACAAGGCCAAGTCTAATATAATGAATGGAGACACTTCTCCTTGAAGTGAAATACAAAAGATGACACTTCTTCTTAGAATCAAATCTGCTGCTAGGAGGCGAACTGCTGATGTTGCTGAAGATGCAAATTTGAGAGTGAATGAATTGATGTTTGAATAAGAGTACTCTATCCTCTTTATATATCCAACTAGGCGCCCACCTTTCTAGGGCCGACCTAGAAAATACAAGTTTTATTTATAAAAAAATAAAGGCCGACCTACCTTGATCAAAATATAAATAGGAGAAAATATCTCCTGCCACTTCAACACTAACACTCCCTCTTAGCTAGGGATGTATTTTCCAGATATCCTCATCATGGAGTCTCTCAACATGACGCCCACAATGGCTACACCCATTTGTGGGAAAACCACATCTCAGTCTCAGAGATGTACAAGAGTTCATCATGGAGTCTCTCAACATGATGTCCACAATGGCTACACCCATTTGTGAAAAACACATCTCAGTCTCAGAGATGTACAAAGTTTCATCACGAAGTCTCTCAATGTGCTGTCGTCATGGAGTCTTTCAACATGACATCCACAATGGCTACTCCCATGTGTGGAAAGAAACACATATCAATCTCAAAGATGTACAAAGGTTCATCACAGAGTCTCTCAATGTGATGTTGTCATGGAGTCTCTCAACATGACGTCCACAATGGCTACTCCCATGTGTGGAAGGAAACACATCTCAATCTCAGAGATGTACAAGGGTTCATGACGGAGTCTCTCAACGTGATGTCATCATGGAGTCTCTCAACATGACGTCTCAACTCATGTCTTGAATTCTCATAATTTAACTCTCTCTAAATGTCATTTCCTCCTCTTTGAAGTAGCTGATTGCAATGACAATCTGTATAGGTTCTTCGTTGTTTAGTGTCTTCATCTTTCTCAATCTTCTTTGTTGATGCAAACTCTCCCTCCAAGGCTGACCCAACCTTGTGCCCTCAGGAGATGTCTCCAGTGAAGTTATGTGCCACCAACTCAGTCTCATGGCTGCAAGCTAAGTCTTCATGTTTGTTCATTTCTCTAGCTGGCATGACTTCCTCACCGGATGCCTCAAGCTCTTCCTCCCTTTGAATTCTTTATGCAATCTCTCTCCATCCTACATTTTAGAGAGATTAATAATAGTTCATAGAATCAAACTACCCTGAAGAGAAATATACAGACCAATTCTAGAAGCATACATGATTCACTATTCCCAATGTTGTTTGCATGAATTATTATTAACTACATGATTATTTAAATCCATGATCATTATTCAAAGGTACAAACATAAAATACTTATCTCTTTAATAGCACTCTTCAGATCTATTTCTAGTGTTTCCAATTTGTCTTGTGCATCCTTGTAGTTAAGTTGCAAGACCTCAATTTTTTTCTCAGCCTCCAATAGCTTTCCAGTGAATCCTCCATCTTCACCCTCAATTTAGATACCTGCTCAAAAAACTATTTTGCTTCAGTTTCACCCTCCATAAACCTTTTTTTTGCCAACTTCAGCTATTTTTCAAGATCACATTTCTCTTGTGTAGCAATCTCCAATAATGACTCCAATTTTGTCACCTTCTTTGCATTATCCTCTGCCTTATCACGAAAAACAACAATTAAATCTTCAAGCTCAACACCTCTTTGCCTAGAGTGGCAGTAAACTAGTCTCCAATGATGATTTTGTCTTCTCCTGTATGCAGTGCCACTTGTATGCAAGTTACCACAATCTATCCTTGACTCCAATCGTTGATATTCTAGGCTCAAATTAGTCAACATAAATCCACGATTTCTCCTCAAAGGCCAGCACTCCCAAGACAATTTTCCACGATTTTATCTTGCATGAATAACCACCAACAAAGGCTCCAAGTTGCTGAATGTGTTGTGAATGAAGAGCCACAATTTTTTTTAATAATTTTCTATCCTCAAATCGATGAATGCAAACTGTGCAAAGGCTATGACTTCAACACCAAAATGCCACAATTTCTCAAGCAATAATATTCTCCAATAATTGACCTGTTTTGTTATTGATTCCAATCAGTAATAAATCAATTCCTTGTGATGCTAAGATGACTGAAATAATCTTCAACAAAGTAATCAGAACATCTTTCCTCATGTTTTTTATTTTTATTTTTTTTCAGAAGACTATCTTGCTTAGAAAAATCTGATTGGATTTCTTGTACCCGCTCTGATACCATGTTAGTTTTAGGATCAGAAATGTCAACAAGCAGAAAATACAACACAATGAACAATGAATACGGTGATTACCCTAGGAAAACCCTCCTACTCGAGGGAGAAAAACGCTGCAAAGAATATCCTCTTAGATATCAGAATTATAAGTGCAGAATATTGCTGACAAGTCAGGCCCTAGACAAGGCCGAGTCTAATACAATGAATGGAGACACTTCTCCTTGAAGCGAAATACAAAAGATGACACTTCTTAGAATCAAATCTGTTGCTAGGAGGCGAACTGCTGCTACTGCTGAAGATGCGAATTGGAGAGTGAATGAATTAATGTTTGAATGTGAGGACTCTATCCTCTTTATATATCCAACTAGGCACCCACCTTTCTAGGGCCGACCTAGAAAATACAAGTTTTATTTAAAAATAAATAAAGGCCGACCTGCCTTGATCAAAATATAATTAGGAGAAAATATCTCCTGCCGCTACAACACTAACCAATACAACACAATTGGAAGCAGACAAAAAAAAAAGACCATCATTTGAGATAGAAATGAAAATTCTCCTGCCTCGGGAGTATGATGCAGGAGCATCTAGCAACCTAAAAAATGTAAGTTTTGAATTTTGATGTTAGGAGTCTTAATTGAGTTTTTAAAGGTCTTAGAGGACCATGGAAGACCATGTAGGGTCTTTTTACTTGTTTTGTTTTTTAGCTCTAGGTTGGAAAGTTGCAAAAAGGTGCATATTTGGCAAGTTTGATGCAAAAAGACATTAGGTTACATTAGGTTTTTGAAAGAAAAGCATGCATTTTCGAATGGAAACTGTTTTTTATGTTCATTCATGTTGAATCAATGAGAATACACGCTCCAAGAGGCTGTGGGAGCAAGATTTCATGAAATACCCTGCTTTTTTGTCAATTTTATGTCAATATTTGCAATTACAGTCTGAAAACAGCATTGTTTGGCCATGTACGAATCCATGTCAGGATCTATGATTGTATGGGATGATAGAGAATTGTTTTAAGAATATAATGCAATTGGTTTGGTATGATTTCATTGTGTTTTGAGCAAGATATGGCAAAAATACTACCAGCAGCCCTGTTACAGACCTAGGGTTTTCAGCAAGCTTAAAAAAATCATAACTTATGTTTGCAATGTCAAAAATTGATGAAACTTGGTTAAGTTCTTCTTTAGGTTGCTTCCCAGGTTCCCACCAAAGGAGAAGTCATGATTCAATCATTTGTGTGATTTATTAAGGTCTGAGAGTGTTGTTTGTCATAAAGATTGTCAAAACCTTAGGTTTCTATGAGGGTTTAAGCAAGAAACTTGTTTCTTTGAGTTCACCCTAACTAGTGGGGTTTGAAAAACCTTCAGTAGAGTCTATAGAATCTAAAAACCTTAATTTTCTTGCATGTGTTTATCCCTCTGCATCAATATACTTAGTAGATGGAAGGAAATTTTTAGATGGATTGAGGCATGAGAATATTTTTTTCACTTTTCTCCAAAGATTGTAGTGCTACAAAGGAAGGAGGTGCCACTACAAGTAATGAGGAAGAACCCTGGGAAGTTTCAATTTTTTTTGAAGAATACAAAGATATCATATCTAAAAATATGCTAGAAGGGTTGCCACCAATAAGGAGTATCAACCAAAACATGGAATTGATTCTAGGGGCCAATTTGTCAAATAACACATCACATAGAATGAAGAGATAAATATATAGGTGCAAGAGTTACTAAGGAAAGGTTTGATGTGAGAGAGTTTTAGTCCATGTGTAATGTCACAACCCTCATTTTCTTTGTTAGCACTCACAAGCGTAGCATTGTCATGTCAATTCTAATATTTAACTAATTGAACTAAATCAATGTTGGCCATGTAGTTTATTCATATGCACTCATTTATAAGTAATTTATAATTAAATTGTTAAAGTTATAAAATAATAATAATTAGAAGTGCTCTATTTCACCAACTCACTACCATGATCTGGTAGTGGGATAGAGTTTAAGAGGGATTCATGGTGGAATAGATTAGGAGGGAGGATTTTTAATGAGGAGACTACACTTCTTGTGGGCCATTCCAAGGAGGGGTGACACATATGAAGAAACCATAATAACAATAATGTGTAGGCAATCTGGCATGTGATTGGGATTTTTTTATTTATCTGAGGAGGAGATCGAGTATGTGATTTGGGTTTTATTATTTATATATGAGGTGCCAAATTTATTTTTATAAAAATATTAATATCCAAATTCATCCAAGAGTTCTTAAGGCTTTTAGACTAATAACTTGAATTCACAAATGGTCAACCCAAAAAATCATTGGTTAACCTTCTATAATACAAACAAAATTCAATTAAAAAAAATCCAACTGAAATTGGAGGTTGATATAAGAGATATCTATAGTTATTGGAAATGTTCTGCCCTCTTCTACTGACACTAAATCCAAAGTTGCACCCAAGAAAGTGTTCAAAAAATGTAGATTAAACTTGTCAATGAAAAAGAAGGTAACTGAAAAATTCATTACTTAATAATGCACATTGCAAACAAAATTCAAAATAGATAGAAAACCCCACTTGGGATAGAGACTAATATGAAGAGTTTTTTTGTTCTTTGTTAGCTCTGTCATGTGCTCTTCTACCGACCCATATGTTAAAATCTGTCAAAAATAGACAAACCAAAAAATCATTGATTAGTAATCATACAACAAAATTCAAAATAGCCAGAAAAACCCATCTGAACTTTGAAGCTAATATGAAGAATTCTCTATATCTTTTAACCTTGTCCTACCCTCCTCTGTAGACTTACAAGTTCAAATCAGCATTAGCTAGTGGTTAATGAAATTAGACTTACATAATACAAATTTGGCAAATGTGTTCAAACTCTTTGATTAATAATTCATACTGCAAACATAATTCAAAATGTCAATAAAACCCACTTGAAATTGAAGCTAATATGAACTGTTCATATATGTTGGCCTTGTCTTGCCCTCTTTTGCAAACGCATACATTCAAGCCTACACCCATGAATGCTTAAAAAAACTAAAACTAAAATGCAAAAAATAGCAAACCAAAAGTGAATTGGTTAATGATCCATTCTGCAAACAAAATGTAAACTACAGAGAAGAAATCCACATGAACTAAAACTTAATTATGAAGATTTTCTATAGATGTTGCTTTTCTCACTTTTACCATTGGAGCAAACCCCAATTTTGCATTGGAGACATTTTATAAGGTCAGTTGAGATGGCACTCTTGTGCTGAAAAGTTCCAGTAGGATTTGATAAATTTTGTCAAAAAAAGGAGGAATCTAAGTACCAACCTTAATAAGACAAGTTTTTTCGTGAAGTTAACATTTTGAGTAATGCTAAATTTCTTGCTGAAAATATGCAAGAAAATATAATAAATATGCCTATTTTTGCCAGAAAACATTTCATGATTGTAGCTATTTTGGTAGTTCCTATTACTTTTTGGGAAAAACATCTCTAGTTCTAATTTATTTTTCTGTCTCAGGAAGGCTTTCTCTTCAAAAGAAGCCATTGTTGCATATACAACTACTGGAGGAAAGCCTAAGAGTTAAGATCAGAAACATGCCAAACAACCTAAATCGGAGCCAAAAAGAGCTCATAGCATCATCCTAATCATAAATAACCTTTGAGTAAACAGAGTAGCAAGCTAATTGGGCATGATTATGAGGAAATTCCATGTTAAATGCACTACAGCTGGAGGAGTACTTTGGATGGGTCCAGGAATGCTTGATGCTTCATTCTTGTGAGCATCACTTAGATGCAATGAGTGCTAAGTGGACCATTCATGCTCATGAGAGATTGGTTTGTGTGAACAACTACTCATGAAATATATGTTGATAAATATTTATTTGAAAGTATGGGTTTGAATCCTAATAAATTATAATATAATTTGCTACATTGCAAAGAGACCACATATATGAAATGAATGATCTAGGGAGCTCTATATTGAATGATTCATAAGGCATGACACTTGTTGAAGGTTTTGCATATGAGGTAGAAAGCTATGTGGGCTTGATTGTGGGCCAAACTGCATCATGCATGAGCTGGAGTAGTATTGTGATGGGCGATCTCCTAGGAAGTTTGAGTGGTTCATGCCAATGAGCATCACCTAGATGTAATGAGAGTGAAATGGACCATTCATGCTCATGAAATATGGGTTCTCGTGAACAAACTATGCATGGAATATGGTTTCTTGTGAACAACTACTCATAAAATATGGGTTGATGAACATTGAAGATTGAATCAATATGATGCAGTTGAATCCTAATAAATAATCAAATAACTTTCAAATAACTTGATACACTATGGAAACACCACTTTAATCAAATAAGCTTGTTATGACCATACAATCAAAATTCAGGGTGTTTTTGATTAAAAATATCTCATTTTAGCATCTGCCCCTTGAAAGCTTTGCAATAATGCATGAACCATTAATTGCTCATGATTCACACAGGTTATCCACTTAGCGACAATGCACTTTGCTTTTGTTGATCTTATAAATATAGCCTCCATTCTTTTGAATTATTGAGTTCCTCCCCTTTTTCCTAGTTACTCTTAAAAAATCTATACTCTAGCCATGCTGAGTCTTTGCTAATTAAATTCTGTGCTACTGTTGTTACGACATAATCAATACAATTACACTGAAATTTCTAATTTTTCAGTATAAACAAAAGATTTTTTCTATCTTCTGGCTGACCTTGTCATTTTGAGTTCACTAATTATACCTGTACAGCTGACTGGGCCAATGTGCACTGTCATCCCACCAAATAGCATTTAGTGTATATAGAATAGGAATAATTTAATAAATAAACCTCAATAATTGCACAATGAAGTTGGGCTTCTCTATCCATCAACTATCATGTACTTGGAGGATAGAACAACAAATTCTGTTCTCCCAATGTCGGTAAGGTTGAGTATGGCTTCAACATGTTGGCTAGCTTTGGTAGACTGTTGATCTATTTGATTTCTCTTTGCCAGAAAATCTTCTATGTCCACAATCTGTCATTTGACCAGTCTATGCTGTTGTTTGAAAAGAATCTGGTTTTGTTTGATTGGCATGCACTATTGAACAGAATCTGCTGCTGTTTGACCAGATTGCATGTTGTTGACTGTGAACTTGTTGCAAGGTACAAGAATATTATCTTTGTAAATCTAAGTTGACTGTTGGTGTGTTGTTGATTGTGCACTTAAATCTTTTTTAAGCTGCTGTACTGTTCTTGACTAATGAATAAATTCCATCAATCATTAAAGTTGATTAATAAACTTATTCTTGACTAAACTATATACAATTGACCACGATGGGCCATGAATATATCTTGTTGAACAGTACATGACTGTTGTAAGAGACACTGTTCACAGATGCTGATGTGCTTCTCTTAATTAAATGTCTCAGTTGAGTTAAGTTAATGGGCAAGAATTTTGTTGGCTCATAGTTTGGGATAAGTATGGGTCTCTGCTTGAGTTTTGGTCTAGGTAACTGACAGGAATATTGCATGATTCATTGAGACCTGGACTTTTGTATGTGGATAGTGTAATGAATCACTCATTGCTTCCATTTAGCATGGGTGGGCAAGTTATG
>VDFB02229768.1:0-16006 GCA_007258455.2 Sequoia sempervirens
TATATATTTTTATTTAATTTAGGGACATATGTGTATCATATGTTAAACAAAATTTATATCATTTGACATTTATTAGTTCCTACCATGGAACTATAGGGGAGGGGTAGTTTGTAACGGGTGATTAAATTATCTAGTTTAGACCACTCAAGAATAATTAATATTGTTCATTTTTTTTTTAAAGTTTCAAATATTTTAATCATTCAAATTGATCATTTTTTAAACATAATAACAAAATAAACAGTTTTTCTTTATTGTTATTGGAAAAATTATTCTTTTCTATATAAAAAAAAGGAGGCAACAAAACCTACAATAAGACTAAATTGAGTGACACATTTGGCTTCCTATTTGACGAGTTTTTCTCCTATTATTGAGGGTAGTTTCTTCCTCAAATAAAAAGAACTAAATATTTTCTTGATCAAACATAACCCCTATTCTAAATCCTAGGAATTAATTAAAATATTAATATATTTTTTAAATTATAAATATTTTGGAGAACATAATCTAGATATTTTATACATTTTTTTTGTCTTTTTAATTAAAAAATTAAAAAAATAATTTAAATTAATTAAATTTATAATATATACATGTTAATAAATTTATTTTTTATATTTTAATATTTATATGATATTATATGATATAAATATTAAATATTTATTATTCAATTTATTATATAAGTATATTTTGTATTATTTATATATCAAATTTGCTAATAATTAATTTAAATTTTTTAACAATTATTTTGACATTTTGCCTTAAATTTAGCAATGATTTACATCTCAAATATTAATAATATAATATTTGTAAAATAAGAAACAAATAAATCTATATTTTTAAAAAATTAAATTTACCAAAATATTGAATACTGACTTTTTCAAAAACAAAATTAAAAGCTACATATACACAAGTAAAACAAACATTCTAAAAATAAAATAAACAATATAGATGTAAATAGGAAACTCAAAATTTTAAATTTAAATTTCAAAATTCAAATCCATGTAAACAACACATGTTCCATATCAAATTTAGAGTAAGAGACAAACAAGTTTCAAACAATGTAATTTAGTGAGATCAAGTGTGTGTGAGTTACAAATTTAGATTCAAACTTCAAGTTCAATTCTACATACATAGAGATCACTTAGATGACATTAGAAATGAGCCAAAATAGTACACAATCAAATTCATAAATTGATCATAATCATTAAATTTTTAAAATACATTCCTAATATTTGTATAATAACATCTTCATTAAATTTAGAGCTAAATACTTGTACATTTAATTTATTTTTTCATATTTACTTTACTTTTTTAGAGATAATCATTGAATTATTTTATCTATTATCAATGTATACATGCCAATTATATAACAAAACATATTTCAAAATTCAATTCTCTTCAATCTAATTGGTAGACAAATTTCACCTGATATAAGCGATTAATGCACTTCCATTACTTCCATTTCAGAGAAATTCACGCTTCACATTTCAAAATTGATTATTACATAATTGAACATATTAATTTGATTTTGCAATTTTTTTGGCTTTTCTTAGGCATTTTTTTACCACTTCTTCCTTAATCTTTGCACATCGAGAAATGCAAAAATTATGACAAAATTAAAATTCGAAATTGTTAATTATTCTAAATAAATTTTTAGGTTTTTCTGCCACAAAGACTATAATAAAAAAATATTTAGCTAATTTTTAAGAATTTTCTTAACTCTTCAAAATTATTTTACTTGCTATATTTTCAATTCTATTCATTTATTTACTTGTCATATCTTAAATAAAATATAATTAAAATAATAAATTCAAACATATAAAATAATCTAATAACAAATTCAAATAAATAATGTATTTTTAATATATTATATTATTAATTTAATAAAATATTATAATATTATAATATATATCATATATAATGTATAATATATAATTTTAATATCGTATTATTATTATATATATAATATCTAATATTATAATTTTATATTTTAATTTTAAATTATGTAATATATTATCTTTTTAATAATTTAATATATTTTTAAAAAAGACATTTAAATCAATATTAATTTGATTGTTAAAAAATAAATAAATTATTAATTGTTTAGAACTACTCTCTCATTATTGTATTACAACGGTCATAGGCTTGCCACATTACAGACAGTTAATAAACTGACACCTATGGGGTAGTTTGTAACTTTTAACCGCCTTTAATTATTTATGTTGTTGGCGTTGTTGTGGCTACTCCAAATATTTAACAGATTTCAAGCAATGAGGGTCCCATTGACAAAAAGATAAGGATTACATGAATGCTTCACCTTTTGATCTCTAATTGTAAGCTATAAAATTATAGTTTTTCTAGAAAATTTTCTCATGCACTATTCTTTACTAATTTCATTCGCATCTTATGCAATCTTAGCTTTCACGTAGTTAAATAAAAATGATTTTGAGTATAACTGCCGGGGGTTGTTATAAGCTTGTGCAGAATACATTCAAATTAATAATTTGTAATAGAAATGTTGTAGTCACTGAATTGGTTTTCATCGTAAACTTGAGTAAACGTACATATTAAAGTTGTATTGTCTCTTAGTTTTCTAAAATGATAATCTCAAGAGCAAATCTGTAAAGTAAATTTTTTTGATTTTATTTGTTCAAGGATTTGGACAACTTGTGCCATTGTTGGCCTTACACCTAGGTTTGGATTTATACATTTATAGGAAATTTGAAATGCATCTTTAATCTCTTTCTGTGTTGATAAATCTGTCAACTCAGCATCAAAGGCATACTCCTCACAGCCATCTTCAATGAGTAATTTTACAAATCAGATCCTATTTCTATGCAAGATCCCGCAATTTATATTTTCAATCTAAGGTAATATTAAAATTTCCAAGAATAGAAGCTTAAATTTGTGAACTTGTAGAAAAACTGAAATTCTTGGCAAAAAAAAGACATGCCCAATCCTGGCAAAAGAATCAATTAAAGCTGCACCAAAGATTTTCTTTTTAGTAGATGTTCAAATAACCTAGCAATATTAAATAGTGTTGTGACCATTTTATGTTGTTACACCAAACATTGAACCCTCTATGTTATTTTGATAATGTAGCTGGTAGAGGAACAACTAGGTTAACAATATGAAAAGAAGGATTATTCATAGAAGTAACTTAATGAAGAAAACATATAATGTAGTATTATTAGTGGCCATTATTTCCTCCACTATGATCAAGGTCAGTTTCGTGCCTTTTCAAATCTTTGTTTTCTTTTGCTAATGTAAAAGCAGAAATCACACACTAAGATTTGTAGGTGCCCGCTTGATAATGAGCGGGAGTTGGGTAAAATGAGAGGCTCACTGTTGTAATACAATTTCCAAGGTTTCATTGTTAATATTAGGTTCTATAATTTTATTTGTTTTTTAGTATATTGTTGCCATTATTAGAGAACATGTTCTTATTTTAAAGAATTATTTTGAATTTTCATCTACAAGTTCATTATGAGTAGAGTTGGTAAAATTATATGCCTACCGTGTTGTTCACAATTTTAGTATTAATATTGTTAATATTAGGTTCTATACTTTATTTTGTTTTCAGTATATTGTTGTCATTATTAGAATGTTCTTATTTTAAGAAAGAATTATTTCTTGAATTTTCATCTGCAAGTTCATTCATTGGCTTATTATTGGAAGTTTCTAACTTGTGAACTATAATTTTGTTCAGTTGTTGCGGTTAGTGCAAACATAAGAAACTCATAAAATAAATTGGTATATAGAGTATTTTTTTTATTATTAATAAAGGAAAATCAAACGTATAAATTTTGCAAGTAAATAATTAATGGAAGAATTTAATAATTAAAATTTAAAAGGAAAAATCGTGGTTAAATATAGTTATTGATTTTTAGTTTTTTTCTTATTAAATTCAAAAATCACAAGAAGAAATTTAGTAATGTAATTAGTTAGAAGGTTATGGATGTTTCCATATTATGCCTGTAAAGCATTCAATTGAAAGTTTCTATTTTAAAACTAAAAAGCTAAATGAAAGGTTTAATAACTATTTATTTATTATTAGAGGATAATAAAATATAAATAAATCAAAAAATGATCAATCAAATAAAAATCCCCCAAGTGGATGGAGTTTTAGGAAACTTAGCAAATTTAAAATGATGAAAAAACATTATACATTAATGTTCATACATTTAAAACTTACTAAGAACAATTCAAACCAATTTCCATAGTTAAGTGTGAATTATCCTTCATCAAAATTGAAGGGGTAAGAGAATAGAATTATTAATAATATATAATTAGTGTTATTAATTAAACAATTAGTATGTATAGAAAAATTAAATAAGATTGTTACAAGGAAATGCTTACCTTTTAAATTAAAGACAAATTTCATATGTATGTCATTACATTCCTTACTCAAAAATATTTGCCAATAAGTTTTCTTAAACCTAAGATTTTAAGTAATTTTAGAGTTGAACTTGAATAAGTAAATGAAGTTGCTTTTGTAATCTTTAGACTATGAACTAAGATAACAAATGATTTTCTATATATAGTGATAGCCTTAAATCAATGTTGGAAATTAAACCATAGTAAGAAATTTAAACCTTTTAAATTTAATCAGAGTAAATACTAAGCAGTAAATGTTAGCTTGCTCTTCAAAATAAGATTTAACCTATCATTTAAGATTTGATAGCATCCAATTAATTTTTATTATTATATCCATGCTCATAGTGATGTGTAAGAAACTATTTTCATTTACTTTTATATTGAAGCATGATTACCTAGTTTAAGGTTGTTTATTTTAATGTTGTTCTTTTGTTTGAAATTTCTTTATAGTTAAATATTGTTGTGCAACAATCTTCCTCTTTAGTCAAACTAGGGAAACAAATGTAAATAAAATAGAGAAACTTTTATATGTCAACCCATCAAACTTAAAGGAGTGCTCAATTGTTGTACTTTAAGATACCTAGGGAAAGGTGTGTAAAATGACAAAGGGAAGATTTTTTCTAAAGGATTTTTCTAGCTTCCCCACATGTATCTCGTGTGTGGTGTTCTAACCGCTTCCTACACCAAGGAAGCAAAATGGGTTCAACATAAATGTTTTCCTTCCTTTGAAGAATACATGGAGAATGTTACCTATATATTGAAGCTACAAAGTTCAATCTAGTGCATTTGTCATAGAAATCTCTCTTTATTTGTTTACATTTCTTCTTACTCAAGGTTGCTCCTTTGAAACAACCTTGTTTGCATACTTATGTCATTTACCATTCATGTCCATGTGCCATTACTTGTGTTTCAAATTTTTTCCTATGAAATATTCTTCTTACTTTGCATGTGTGCATGTTGTTATTTTGGATTATTGGAAAAATTGTTGGTGTAAATATTATACTTTGTCTAAGATAGTTTTTTATCAAAGTGTAATATTGGACTGAGTTAATAAAGTTTACTTTAGATATAATACATAATGATATAGCTACACCTTCACTTGAGGTACACAAGTGCCACCACTACCTCATCAGTCCTTAATTGACAGTAGTTAGGTAACAGTTCTATTTATTCAATTTCACCTATGTTTCAATTACACTAAGTTAACTCACCTCTTCATTGGGAGTGATTAAGAGTCAATTGATGACCTCTTGGGTATGTCACTTTCTTGAGTCAAGCATTCAAGAGGCCTATATATTTCTACTTTACTCTTTGTAATTTGCTCCATCACATTGACTATTGTTGCTAAAACTTTCCAACCACAACAAATTAAAATAAAACTATTCTAGAACATTTTATAGAACTTCACAAGCTATGCAGCCTCTTTTTTCATATTTACTTAACCTTTTTGTTTATTTATTTTCATTTAATTTACACAAAATAAAATTATAAAATAAATCTCCTTAAATTGTAATATCAAACTTATTTAACTCTAACCCTAATGTAATTGTAACCTTATCTGTAATAAATTCCTAACTAACGCTAATTCTTAATTGACCATTTATTGAACTCTAAGCTAAACTCTGAACCCTAATTAAATCATAACTTTAATTGGACCTTCACCTTAACCAAAATTGGACAATAACCATAATTGAACTCAAAATTTTAACCTAATTAAATCTTAACAGAGAAATAATAGACATTAGTGTTCACAAAACAAAATTTTTTTATTAATAGGTCTGCTCATACAAGGAAAATAATTGTGCATAGGTGATCAAAGAGTTTTCGTATTTAACAACATTTAAATCACCTTTCCTCATCACTATTAAAAAAATAAAACAAAACCACAACTACTCTCAAATTTTCTTCACGTCAAAGAACAAAACCATCTTGCTAAAAATTTAATACTCTATAACGAAAATAAAATAAAATTATCAAATACATTTTAAATATTATTACACTTCATTATATGAAGTGCATAAGCTAATTTGTTAGATTAATTCATCCTCGCCATTCATTTACTATTTTGCATATTACTATTTTTCCCTTTTTACTATTTTACATGTTTTTAAAAAAAAAATAGTACAACTTTATTTTTTTAAAATTTATTATATGCTATATTTTATATAATTTTAAATTTATATTTAAAATGTTATTATGATTATACTTATTACATATTATATTTTATATTAAAAAAATTTAAATGCAAATATATTATAATATATAATAAAAAATATTAAATACAAATATAATATAATATATAATTAATATTTAATAATATAATATAAATTAAAATTATACATAATATAATGATACTTATAATTGTATATAATATTTTATATATACAAATTACATTATTATTTTGGATTTTTGTTAATTTTTTTTACTTTTATTTGGTACAACTTTATTTTTTAAAATTTATTATATGCTATATTTAAAATGTTATTATGATTATATTTATTACATATTATATTTTATATTAATAATTATTAAATACAAATACCATATAATATATAATAAAAAATATTAAATACAAATATAATATAATATATAATTAATATTTAATATATAATTTATATAATATAAATTAAATTATACATAATATAATAAGAGCTGCAGCAAAATAAGTTCCAAAAAGTTATAAAATAGTTATGTTTTTATTTGTTGTGTTTGATAAGTTTTAGCAACAATGTTGATAAAATGAATAAATAATAGGTACATGAAAAGCAAGTTTTCCTCTAATGATAAACATTTGACATTTATAACTGTATTCTGGGATTAATATATACATAGAATTCCTAACTAGTTGCAATTTTGGTTCAAATGAAAGAGAAGCTAATGTATCGTGATAGGCTCTAGCATGAGTAGTGCTAATACATTTCCTTAGAAACTGGAGGTTTAGAGAAAAAACAAAACGCACTAAAGAAAGATGAAAAAAATCAAAACACAGTAAATCATTCATAACCTGATTTGAACAAAACATTCATGATTCAAGCAACATCAAGTATTCAACTTCTTGGAGACAATTGCTTGAGGAGAAGCTTGAATGTACACACCATCCATAGTCTGACCAAGAGAAAGAGACTTCAACCATTCAAGAAACAATCTTAAATACCAAGAAATCCATAATGAAAATAGCATAGGATTAATACTTGACTTCATGGAAGGCAACCCGATGTGACTGAAACACTTAAAAAAAAAAGAACGCAATGCATTAGCACACAAAATTCATAGCTTTCCTCAGTTAGCATAAGTGTTGGATTGTTTATGCACATCCTTGCATATGTCTCTTTGATTAACCAAACTTTATCAACTATGTGGGAAGGAGCAACAAAAAATTCAAGAATTTGGAAACTTGCAAAACTAGCTTGTGCATCAGTTTTAAAAAGCTTGATTAATTATGCATCAATAGAAATCAGATACATAAATTTTGCATCATCCGCACAATAAAAGGGCAAGATAAGTCCAAAGGAAGAAATTAACTGTATAATAGGATGTCATGTGTGTGAATTGCACTTCCAAATTATGGCAAGATTTTTTATTTCTTCAAACCTTATAACATATGATGAATTACAAGTATCTCCACATGCATTGCGGCATAGAGTTTCTTCAAAATTGGAAATGTTTTATAGAACTCTTGGCAACCTTTGAGAAAGAAATGAATTTCAAATGGATTTTGAAACTATTCAAGCTGAAATAAATCATTGCAGTTTGAGTATTATTGTGACTATTTTTTTATATAAAGTAAATTATTAATAAAGATAAAGATAATCTATTGATACATAATTTTTAATTAGAACATAAATAATTAAAAATGACATAATTCATTATTTTTATTTTTTAATTAAAAATAAAAAATTAATGAGTATAATCTATCCTTTAAAAATATATTTAAAAATAATAATTATTAAGTAATAAAATTATATAAATATTCTAAAAACAACACTAATGACAATCAAATAAAAATGAATGTAACTATCTAGTCTTTAAAGAATTATGTATGAAATCTAAATATTTTTTTTGTTATATAAATTAAATTTTGTATTTTTCTTTTGATGTGTGCCACCCTCTTTTGTATCTTTTATAACTTATATTCCTTTCAGTTTCATAAATAAAATTTGACTTTTTTATATTATAATATATTAATTTAATTAAAATAATCTTTAAAATAATTGAATATGTATTTTTGTTTAATATATTATATATTAGTTTTTATACATTTTATCTTCTTCAATAATTATGTATATATTAATATTTTTTTACTATTAAAAAATTATTCTTAGAACATTCTAGTAGTCAAGCATAATATCAATATAGGACAACTATATTATTAATATATTAATTTAATTAAAATAATTTTCAAAAAATTGTATAATTTTTTAAAAAATATATATTTTTTTTATACATTTTATCATCTTCAATAATTATGTATGTATCAATATTTTTTAATATTAAGAGAATTGAGGATAATTATTTTTAGAAGAGTCTAATAGTCAAACATAATATCAATATAGAATAGTTCTCATACAAAACTTTACAACAAGCAATTAAGACAAATTATAAAGTCTATTCACATTAATAAATCTCATAAACTATCTAATAAAAAAAACAATAAATGTGATTAAAATAACATTTCTAAGTGTAATGTGAACATCTCTATTGGGTGAAAACTAAACTAGATAGGTAAAACCTCTTTTCATACTAACATGAAACTCTATTGAACTACGTTTATAAAATCATTCTAAACATGTATCTAAAAAAAATTAAATACCCTATCCATAGATAAAAAAACACTATTAGTTTGATTTCTCCTTTGCCTAACATTTTTAGGATGTATATTGTTTTTATTTAAGCACTTAGAAATTTTGTAATCTTAAATTTTTAATAAAATTGTACTTTAAAAAATAATATGTCCACCATTCTTAAAAACACACTTTTAAACGTATATATGTAGTCTCATGAAAAACATGCCATATGGTTGCACATATTTTATTACCTTCTCTTTTCTATGTCCTAAATTTTTAACTTATTATTTAAATAGTAAATGAAATTTTAAAATTTAATCTGTTTTATTATAGTGAAGTATTATTTCATAAAATGATTAAATTAATAAATATTATAATTCTATAAAACAATTATTTAAATTGAAAATTTAGATATTTATTTTATTTTTTTTGATTCGTAAGATGTGGGGATAGGGCCCACTCCCTTTATTAAAAGATAAACAAATTACAAAAGACTGCCAGGAAGCAGAGAAAGATTCTCAAACTACAGGATGCTTCAAAAGAAGAAAGAGAGAAAGAGAAAACCTAAAAAGACTGAAGCAGAAAACATCATTGCTACAAAAGAAAACAAAAAGCAGAAAGAGACAACAACCCGGAGCACAAAGACTTAGAAGATGGAAGGCCCATAAAAACTATTTGCGGAAGAGAATCCCCTCCAAAGTCCGCTATGAACCAGCTTCCACCGCTTCTAACCCTTCAGTAAGAAGCTTCTTAGCAGCAGACTTCCTTCCTGCCTTCCTCTTTAAACCACAATCAGGTTTAGATTTGCCACATAAAATTTGAGAAATCCCGAGTTTCTTGTGAGGTTCTAAGGAGAAGTCATCATAAAAGTCTTGATACTACCCATCCAAGTCCTCCATAAAAGGAAAAGTGCCATCAGAGTCTAAGCCATCTTCCTCCGACCCAGAAGGAGAACCAATAGGACTCTCATGAGTAGGGACAAAAGGGGAAGAAGAAGGACCAACTTGCTGGTCCACCATAGGAGATGTGGGAGCGTCCTGCTGTTCCAAAACCGGCTCCGACACCATGGAAGTATCAAAGAACTTACCATGATTCCTCCAAATGAATTGAGTCAGGATCATTGCCCTTTTTGATCCACTTTTTCAAGCTAACATTCCTCACCCCAGAAGAACACTTGATGGAACAAGCTTCAATCCTGTGACCTAGGATATTGCATCGGAAACAACGGAAGGGTAAGCCTTCATAGTTTAGAAATTGTGTCCAGACACCATGCGAAGAATGGATCCGAATAGAGTGAGAAAGGGGTTTAGAGATATCCACCAAAGCACAAACCCTGTGAAATCTATGATCTGAAGCAACCCCATCCGGATCCATCTTTATAAAAGACTCAACCTGATTGAGCATATTACTCAGCATATCCGCATTACGAAGAACCAAAGGCAGGTTGTAGAGCCTGATCCAAATAGGAATAAGAGAAATCTTAGCAGTGGCAGGATCAAAAAAAGGGGACCAAGGCAAAATAAAAAGGCCAGAATGCCCAAAAAACCAAGGTCCTTCATGCAGAACAAATTTGCAATCTTCTACAGAACAGAAGGTAACCAGAAAAAAACCTAAGTCCAAAGCTTCTACAGTGGGAGGAGACAGATTTCTCCAGGTGTCCTTGATCCATTCGAGAAAAGATGACCTTGAGGGGCGCTTGTGCAGACATCTCAGAACAACCGAGCGAGCGCCTAAATCCTCCGAGACAACAATTAATACTGTCATCTGAAATGCTAAAATCTGCTGGCTCCTCAGCAAAAGAGACAAGAGAATCCCCTAAAAAGAAGCAATCAGTGCCATCATGAGTACTATTATCCTTCTTATGCAGAGGAGAGGGAACAAAAAGAACCGGAGATCTGGGTTGGGTAGGGTTTTCCTGAACAAAAGCCCGACAAAACTCCGAATAGACGTGATAGGGGTTCGTCTTGTTCCGGTACCCCTCAATAGAGGCCTTTGGCACAGCACCAGAAGTGTCTTCCAACTCGTTGGTGGCCAATAACCCGTCAGCCTGAGAGGGGGCACACGGTTCAGAAGCCAAAGCATCCCCGGAGCAGAGATTATACCGCCTTCGGCCCACTCCCACTCCAGCAGACCGCCCACCCCGCTTTGAGCCAGGGAGCCGCAAGATGTTACCAGATGAAAGTTTCTTATGCGCACCATGAAGAGGGTCTCCATTCCCAACTGTAGCCTGCGCAGGAGAGCCGCCATTGCGAGTAGCGCCGGGAGAGCCCTCGCACATCGTTTAGGGTATAAATTTTAATATTATTATTTAATATATTATATTATATATTAGATGTTACATATGTTATATATTATATTGTATATATAGTATAATACAATGTTAAAATTATATATATATATATATAATATTTTGTTAAATTAATAATATAATATAATATATTACATATATATATTCCTAATTTATTTTAAAATTATAATTAATAATTGTTGAATTATTTTAAAAATAAAATTTATTTTTATTTTAATTTATTTGTAGTATGTAATTAATATAATTTAAATGATTATTTTCAAAACTAGAAAATAAATACTTTATCAATTTTAGAAATTAAAATTTAGTTTAATTTTATAATTATTTCTAAGCTTTACAAATAATATTGTTGTGATTTGATTAATTATTTTTTATGATTAATAATTCTAACTAATTCCCTTCTTAAATGGAAAAATGGAGGTAATGGAAGAAATGGAAGCGAAAAAATCGCTTATATCGGATGAAAATTGTGTACCAATGAAATTGAAGAGAAATGATTTTTGAAATATATTTTGTTAAATAATTTGCATGTATACATTGATATAGATTAAAAAAATTCAAATAGAAAAATTTCTCAAGTTCTTATTGGTTAAAATGAGAGTTATTAATAACAAGTTAAATTTTGGTGGTGCCTATAGTTCCCTCGCAGGAACTAACAAGAGCTGCAATGATGAAGTTCTATAAAAAGTTATGAATATGGATTATGTTTTAATTAGTTGTGTTTAATAAATTCAAACTTGTTTGGGAAGACTATAATAGGCATGAGAGGGCAATTATAATGGTAAGTGCAAGTTTTACTCCATAGTGTATGAGAAAGTGCACAAGAAGCCTATGCCTAGTGTAGCGGCTTAAGCCATGCAACCCTAGGGGGAAGTTGCAATTTACTACACAAACGAACTTTTTTTTTTTTTAGGACAATTAGAACAATTAACATGCAAGTTAACTAACCATTGCCAACCAATCCCCTAAGGTTACGAGACTGAGTTACTTAAACCCAAACAAGAAACATGAATTTAAATTCATAACATTTAAATACTTAAGGAAATAAGAACGCATACATTCCATGCAAGATAATTTACATCATAGAATATGAAATACCACTGGATTCCAATATTACAGTTTACAACATAATTACAACACTCATTCCCTGAATGAGATAAATCCAATAATCAAGATTTACATATTACAAATTCCACCTCGATCACGATGAGGGGTAATAAATACAATAACCAACTGAACGGACAAGGCATGAGAAGAAACTGATTCCCACGAGCTCTCCAATTGGAAATCACGACCACATGAACAAGAAGAAGAACCAACGGATAAGATGCACGCCACCCGACCACGTGGAATCCAAAAGGTTTCACTCCCTCCATGCTAGGAGATAGTAACAAGGGATTCCTACACAAGACCATCTACCACTAGACACGGGCTAATACATAGCTGAACTGATACAACTACAATCACAAGGTCACTTAACATCTACAATCACCATCGCCAACCTTTCTGAGTCCACAATATCCCTTAACCACTACAATCACAAGCCACACAACCAGCCTTCTAGGCTAGAACCCCCATCCTAGGTTACCCACGGCTTGCCTCTCTGAGCCAGAACCCTCACATGAAAACTATGCGTCCCATCTCATCTCGAGTCTTATCAATTCACTTGCTTCACGAGAGAGGCATCCATTATCTTTATTAGTGTGTAAGATCCCCATTAATTCTTTTAAATTATCACTTAATTAAACTCTAGGTGAGTTACCCTGGCGCCCCTTTGTGTGCCGGACCCCCACAAAGAGCCACTCTTCTATCGACATCACAACCACATTAGGTAACTAGATAACACAACCTCTCCAATCCAAGGAGGTAACAAAACAAGGAAACTCACTCCAAACACTGGAGGAAAACAAGGTCAAAACCCTCTCCAAACACTGGAGGAAAACAAGTACAAACCCACTCCTTCCAAAGGAGGTACAAATCTCATTACCCTCTCCTATTTCCAAGGAGGCACAAATCCCCATTAGGTAGGCCCTGGGTACAACAACATGGTAACTCTACACAATTCCCAAGGTGATTCACAAATTGAACCTCTACACAAAACATTCCACCCTAAAGAACTTCTCTAGAAGACTTACATAGACCCTTAACCCCATTTGTCCGACATGGAGAATGAAAGAAACATGATATAAAAGCATTCAGGCAACTCAATATCTAATGTTAGGGTTTCCTAAACCCAGTCAATCACAGTTTTCAATCTTACATATACTCAATCAATTACATCAAATTCACTTCCCAACATTGAAGTATTTACAACCCAATCATTTACTCTAAATTTTACAAGTAACTTCTCTAATCAAAGCGTTCAAATAAACACAGTCATTCGACTAAAATAATCAATCATTTCTCTAGTTTCACGATCATATATTATACATGTAACCATTTGTTTAACAAAACATTTAGATTAAGTAATAAGTCAATCAATTACGTCACACAAGAAATTAAGTAATTTATTGACCTTATCCGCACAATCTCAATAGTAAATTAAAGCACGTTGACAACCTTAAGGAGTTTAAACCCGGTAATATATTTAGTTTTAATTACATATATGAATAAAAATCAACCTTTAAAAGGAAAGCATTTGATTATTTAAAATCTACCCTTTAAAATAAATCATTTGACTATCAAATTTCAACGTTCTAATACATCACTTGAATATAACATCCACTGTTACTTCTATTACGTAACAAAATCATCTTAAGATAGTCTCTATTTAACTCTATCTGTTTAATATCATTTGTCTCAATTATCCGCTAATTAAAGTTTTCCTTATTACAAAATATCAATTTCATCTATAATAGTCACATAATCACTTTTAAAATTTCTATTCAATATTTAGCATTATTTAAATATGCCAAATGAAACATCATTACTAATGTTATATACATAATTTCTATTTTGAAAGCAATTAACTAATTTAAATTCCAATTCTCAACTCATTTAATATTTATATACACATTTAATATATATATATATATATATATTTAATGCAAATATATATATATATAACTATATAAAATAACCAAGTTATTTAAATACCCATATTATATAATATTAAATATTTTATTTATATATCTAATATTAAATAATATTAATAAAACTAAAAAAAAATAAAGCAATTTATTTTTTAAAGACATGGGCCGAAGCCCTAATTCACGTGGGTGTGGCAGCCCAAGCGAGGGGGCAGTAGCCACAGTGTGTGGAGCTCACCAGCCCTAGGAGCTTTCCACTTGTGAGGGGTTCTTTGCTTGATGGCCTCCCACACATGGGGGCCAGCGACTTGTGTGAGGCAGTGACCTCCGCGAGCGCCTCCATTAAAGGAGTACGTGAAGTGATTACTTGACCAACAACAACAAATGAACCCTCATATTTTTTTTTTGTTTTATAAAATAAAACAAAACAAAATGACAACCTACGATTTTTTTGACAAATTAATTAGATCGAGGAAATAAAGCGAAGACATAAATATATGATATATATGTATGTATATATATATATATATCCCGGGATATATATATATATATACAGCACCATTCCTATCACAGTCAAATTGAAGAAGATCAAACAACAAAAAATTGATAAAATAGAGGTTTGTTTTATTTTCTAAATTTCATTGACAAGATTTTTTTTTGTGTTTTGTTTCAAGTTTTGAATACAAAATCCTGATGGGTTTTCCTTTCAATCCACAATTTTGAATCTTTTAAACAATCTTGAACAACTTCTAAATTATTTTCAAAATAAAATTGCACAAGATTTAAACAATGAACCTTGTGTTTTCTCCAAAGCTTGAAGTCTTTCAATAGAGATTTTGCCCTTTAGTTCAATTCAGCTTCTCTTCAATTGCAATCCTTCCTTCAACAATTTTCCTCCATCCAATCCAAACTTTCTCTCCAATTTCAATCCTCCACCATTTTCAAATTAAAAGAAAAAGAAAATCCTAATTTCCTTATCAAAGTCTTCCCTAAAATTTTGTCAAAATCCTAAAAATGACTCACCCACTAAATTTATTGCCAAAATGGAGATATTTTCTATTTTTCAATTTTAAAACAATTTGCTTTCCCCAAATGCATTTTGCATAATTTTCATTTTAAATAAAATTCATTTTCAACCAAAAAGGTAATTAAATTTATTTAACCAAATGAATTTAACAATTCACAAATAAAATTATTTTCAACTTTTATTTCTAAAAGTAAAATATAAAGCATAATTCTAATTTTTGACTTAATCCAAAAATCTAAAGATGCCAACCCAACCAAATTGGTTTAATTTATCACTATTAATTTAATTAGTCAATAAAATAAATCTAATTCAAAATTATATTTTTTTATTAATTAAATTAAATTAATTAATTAATCACTAATTTTCCAACATTTCAATAAGGCAAAACAATCATCATTTATAAGTTTCAAAAGCCATTTAATCACTTTTAACTTGCAATTTTAAATACAAAGTCAAGGAGGAAACTAACAACATAAAATAACTGAGC
>VDFB02229771.1:0-12971 GCA_007258455.2 Sequoia sempervirens
TGAATGCTTAATGCTAAATCTACTTTAAGTGATAGTAAAGAATTTGATGATATTCATGAAATATTATTTCAAATCTTTTGATTTCATGATGTTATTTTATGAATGAATTCAAAATTTTGTGTAAAATGCTTATGATTCTTAACAAAACTTAAAATAAGTATAGTCCCTTTGAGATTAATAGCAATATCACATCATACCCGAGAGCCCTAGTGCAATCATGACCTGGTTATGGAAGACTTGGGATTGAATTGAAGCCAATATTTTTCTATTAAGGAAAAATTATCTTTTAGATTATCTTTGTTCCATATCTTTCAAGAAGGATAGGCTCTTTGCGGTTTGTCTGTGAAGAATTTATTCATCATGTTTGCTATGATTAAAATCATTGTCAACACTCCCCTTAGGAAGAAACAAAACCAAAGGTGCATGAAGAATGTCTTCCAACTCCTGAAAGGAATATAGGGGAAGAAAGCTCAAACTATAAGATGTCTCTAAAAACTACTCATGTGTCTCCATTTCAATGTCGAAAGTTGTCACCATCAAATCAAGCATTCTAGGCCACACTGATGAAGATGATAATCCGGAACCTAGTGGAGATGATGTAGAAAAGATCCAAAGACTCCAATTCCTCCTCTAAATACAAAGATGCCTCCTCAAAATTTTGCTCAAAAGTATCCACACTCATGTCAAACTATGATGAATGATCATGTGAAGAATGAACAAGAGGATCCAAAGGTTCCTCCATAACAACTGAAGAAGAATCAACTTCATCAAAGAGAATATGAAATTCATGAATAGTGTCTCCCAAATCTAAAATATGACTCTATGAACAAACCTATTATGTCTATCAAGTATTCATCCCAAGTAACTATATCTGGAAGATAATGTGTATCATGTTGCACTAAATCACAAGTACCCATGAATGTAGAAACATAAGTATCCTCGAAAGCAACAATAGATGGAGGAGGAGGAATGCAAGGCTCAAGAACTGGATCACATGAGAGAATACCCAAGTTCAAGTAACCAAAGTTCTCAAAATCAAGGTTCACACTAGGAGTGTGATCAACAATCAAAGGATCAGAACCCTCATTAGGTGCAAAGTCTGAAAAGGTATACAACCGAGATGCATGATCAACCACCCTAGTAGCAATTATCTCTCTACTTTCCAAGTCTCTGATGATAATTGAATCATGTGTGAATTCCACAGTCTTCCCTATTCCACCATGAGTGATCTGATAGATGGAAAGAAGATTGTTTGAAAGATGAGGTACACACAAAACATCATTGAAAGTGCCATCCCCAATATCAAAAAATCCTTTCCCAATTACATCCATGTATTTATTGTTTCCCATCAGAATATGTGGCATAACACAAGGCTCAAAAGAAGAGAATATAGACTGTTTAGAAGCCATATGGTGATAAGCTCCAAAATCTAGGAGTCATCTCTCTAATCCAAGACCTATAGAAGCACAAAGAGCTTTACCTTTTGATTTACCTATCCCTGTAGTATGGCCTTTTTCCTTATCAGATTCTAATTGTTTTGAACTTTAGAATTAGAAGAAGAAGCTGAATCAACCATTCAAGAAGGAAAACTAATTTTATTCTTCTCAAGAAGATGTTTTATTTCATCAATATCCTTCTTATAACAAGAATTTTCTTCTTGTCCACTCCTCTTGCAATATGCACAAGTGGGCTTCTCCTTCTTAGATGAATCCTCTTTTGAAGAGAATTTAGACTCTACTTTAAAAGTAGATGAAGATTGATATGAATCTTTCTTTCTATCTCCTTGGTTCTTTTACTTCTTGTTTTGCTTGTTAGTGCCTTGTTTTGCAGCCAAGGCATGAGACTTGGAAGATTTAATAATGCCCATTTGAATCAATTTATCTTGCTCTTTTGTGAGATCAGCTGCAAACTCACCTAGAGAAGGCATAGTAAATCCTTTTCCTAAGGCTCTTTTCATTGCATGAAATGTAAAAATAAACACTGCATAATCTGGACCAAGTCTTGAAAGAATGCTTAAAATCAACTATGATTCATCCTTTTTAACTCCACATTTCTCTAAATGCAATCTTATGGCATTCAACTTAGTAAAGAAATCTTGAATGGTGTCAAAATCGCAAGGGCTCAATCCTATGAGCTCGTTCTCCAATGAATGTGCTCTCAAATCATCTTATTTACCAAAGAGAGTATTCAAATTATTCCACACTTCATTTGGTGATTTTGCAAACATAATATGAAAGTGTAGATCAATAGATACAACCATGCAAAAGGTTCCAAAAGCTTCATCACACTTATTAAACCATTTAGGCTTTTCTTCATCTTTTTTAGGTTCTTTATCAATACCCATTGTTATTCTATACAATTTTAACTTTCTTAAGTGAAGTTCCATTTCATTTTTCTACTCAAAGTAATTGTATGGTGTGAGTAGTGGAACCATTTTATCCATTTTAGATTGTTGTTGCAATGTGAGAGAAAATACAAGAAGAAACACACAGAGACACCCCCCTTTATTTACTCAATCAATAATCCCCCCAACAAAAAATGATTTGGTACTTTATAAATCAGTGTGTTTACAATGCTAGAGTTTTTATCCAAAGTTTTACAATGTCCAAAAATGGACTCAAATATTGAAAGTACAATAAAATATCAGAATGAGAATCTAAAAATAGCACCAATGTGTAGTTCTTGGAAAAATATTCACTTTCAAAAAAAATCACCTCAATCTGAGGTCATATGTGATAGTTACATCCGTTTGAAGTTCAAAAAATGAGAATTGTCCTTCAAATCTGCTGAGAAAATTGATTTTATGGAAAAACAGGATCACTTGAGAAAAAATAATTACACCACTATTAAAAGTGCAAAATTTTACCCCAAACCAAAAAAAAATTGCACTCAAAAAGACCTCCGTATGACTAAGATATCGCGCTCTAAAGTTCGGGTGCACAAAGGAAAACTTCAACGGAGAGGGGTCAAGTTTTCAAAAAATAAAACCTTTCCAAATTTGGTGAAACTGCTGCTAAATTTGACAAACTACCAAATTTAATTGAACCTCCAAAATAAAAGAAGCTCTGCCAAATTTAGACCACCAACTATTTAAAATAGAGCTTCTGCCAAATTTGGCTAACCGCCAAATATGCTACTAAATGTAGTGGAGTCTGCACGCCAACCGAAGTTGATGGTACGGGGGTGCAAGCATGAAGTACAACACAAAGGCCAAGGCGGGTACGGTGGCAAGTGTAGGTGCAACACAGGGTGCAATCTTTTATGAATTTTATATTTGCTTTTTTTGTTTTCAAATTTTTGAAAATTTTAAAAAAATTAATAAACTTTGAATAAAATTTAAGCGGCCCATAGGTACAGGCCTATCAAGCACGGATATCGCATTGCAGCAAGCAAGCATTCTATACCAATCTTTTGATTCCTTTGAAAAAAAAATTGCACTTTTGCTTTTTTTAATTTCAAAACTTTATAATAAATGAAAATTATTGGCGCTTTTATTTTTAAAATAAAAATATATTTTTGAACGCTTAGAATTTTTTTAATAATTAAAAAAAATTGCCTCAGAAGTCAACTTTTTAGAATTTAACGATTTGGTAGTCAATCCTTAGGTTTTGATGCCTTCTAAGCATGATGGTGAGGTCCGTTTAGGCAAAAAATGCACCGATTTGATGGCTACCTTTTGGAACCTCTCAAAAAACCTCTTTCTTCAACCCTTCACAAATCTCACATTCAGTGTCCGATTTGGATGAAACAAAAGCCTAATTTGACTTTTTCGGTTGCTCTAAACTCAATGTTGAGCTCAGAATGTCTCCAAGAAGCTTCAAAATACCTAAAATAAAATGCAATAGAAAGGAATCCCCCCATAAATTGAGATCTCTATCAAGTGTTTATGATTCTCCAGGTCATCATAAGATGCGAGAGAAGAGCATACTTTGCTTTCAAGAATGGATTGAGAAAACTACTATCCCACAACTCACAACCAGCTCTAATACCATATTATATTTGGTTGTGAAACCACCCAAGATCAGAATGATTGAAGGAAAGCAAGAAAATAGATGAATAAACTTAGCACTCCCTCAGCATTGAACTAGCAGTCCATATTACTCACTAGGCAAGGGGAGGGGTGAATATTGTTTATATAGAAAAATAATGGAAGATAATTCCAAGAGGAGTAATAACTCCCAAGTGCCCATAATAGGTGGTAGTTTTACCTACTTGGTAAATGCTAGATTACATGGTTATTCCTACTCAGGTAAAGACAAGAAATGGTTCTGAGAGGTGGCTAATAAATCCAAAAGAGGGTGTGAGACTCAACTACACAAAGGTGGGTGTGAGTGACACATGTGAATAATGGATTTATGCCACATGTCCTCATCCTAACCATTCTAATATAACCTAAGCAAGCTTAATAATGTGTGTAGGAAAAATAAATATTCCCTAACATAAGGAAAATAAAAAACTTACACTAACACGATTGGATTAGGCAATTTCACCTCACTGTGAAGAAAAAGACAAAGATGTTGAAAAAGATGATGATGGTTGGGCTCCCCCTAACGTCACTCTAGACCCCGCTGATGTATGGGGGAAAAAGCGGATGACAGGGACCCACCGCCCTCTGCTGGCACTACCATGGCCACTTGATGGCCTTTTTATTTTGATGTGTTTGTAATATTTCCTACTTTTTGGGCTCTAGCCATGTGACTCTAGCTAAAGTATAGCCCTCCTTATGTGACTTTCTTTGGAGGTGTGTCTTCTTACTCACCCAACTTTTTGTGAATATGTATGATTATGTTTTAAATTAATATAGATACTATGCCTATTCATCAATATATAATATATACTATATATTAAAAATAATAATAATATGCAATATATATTGTATATCATATAATAGATATTATATAATATAGCAGTCAATATATTATAGAATTTTTAATTTTGATATAATGAATATTTGTTTTATCTTAAAATTGATATCCATTTTTGGCATCACATTTAATGGGCCAACAAGAGGTCCGGAGGAGCTTTAAGTAACTGGATACCGCTTATTTGGTAATGAATATTTTGTTGGTTGCAAATATATATTTCTTCACATTAAAATTTATATATTATTATATATATAACAATATAATATTAAATATATTATATATAAATAGAATATAAATAATATTATATATAATCTAATATAAATAATATTATATATAATCTAATATAAATAATATTATATATAGTATAATATTATATATAATATAATATAATATTATAGTATTTTATGTTATATAAAATATTACATTAATATTAAGTATAATATATTAATACTATAGATAATATGAACAAAATTATATTATATATTTTATATTAATATAACACGCTAGAAATAACAAATATTCGTTTCTTTTAAAAAACAGATATCCATTTTGTGACACCCACCATACCTTTTTGGAACCGTTGTAAACAAAACGGATATCTATTTTGTGAAAGTGGACAAAGAGGATAAAAGTCAATTTTTTCTATTCCAAAAGCCCCCACATTCTCTGCTTTGTCAGGAGTATCGTGATTTCTACAGATTACAGACAAGAAATCTTTTTTGGAGCACTCCTTTTCACAAAAAGTTTATTCTTTCAATCATTTGGTACATCTTCGGGTTGGGATAATGGGAAGCAAAATTCATCAGAAAGAAAAAAGGAAGAGGAATTGTCAAACAGGTGCAATTGAGGCAAGTAGAGCAAAAGATAGATAAAGGAAGAGGTTGCAAAGAAAAGGTATGTCAAATTCTCTTCAAGGGGAAGGCTCCTCTTTACCTTTAAGTGAAAATCAAAGTGACCATGATATTGAATTTGAAAATATTGAAGAATAAATTGAAATTGAAACTTTACAACATAAAAATGATGTGCAAAATATTGAACATGAAATTGTAAATGTTGAGCATGAAAATGAAATTCAAAATGTTGAACACTCAATTGAAAATATTAATGTTAAACATGAAATAGGTGAAAATGAAACAATGAATGTCAATGTATCTTCTAATTTTGCAAGAAGAGATGATATTTATGAAGAAGAAAATGAAATCCTAAATCTGTCTATTTGTAATGAACTCAATGAAAATTCCCAATGTTCAAGAACCCCTAAATGGTTACTTCAAATAGATGAGAACATAATAAATAATCCTGATGGAAAAAGGTCATCACAAATGGTTTGGTTGTGGGCTAACACTATGTTCAATGAATACTTTTCCAATAAGACATTAACCTCATTTTTTTGTGCAATTGCTAAAGTCTTATAAAATGAGACCATTATTAAAGAAATTGAACAATCGTGTCACCAAAAATTTAGAAAAAAATAGTATTATTCTAAAAAATATTTTTAATGCTCTAACTTCTATTGGAAAGACTAGTAAGGAAAAAGATAAAAGAATTTCTCATAGAGTGATCACAACATCACTAGTAAGCCATCATTTTAGAAAGGCTCGTTTAATGAGACAAACTTGTATTGATTTAAATCTAGATCATAAAACATTGTCTAGAGCACTCTCAAGAAGAGGAAGACTCGATAGTCCTCTTCAAAATGATATGTGGGCTTTTAGTGGGAGGCTTCCATGTGTTGATAAGAAGCTAACTGATTATGTAAAGATGCAAATTGAAAAAATTTGGAGCTCTCACTCTAGAGTATCACCAAATGTAAAGGATGTTTTAAAGTTAAGAATTAGAAATCGAGATTGCACACCGCATCCTAAACATTTATTGGAATTTAGCCAAACAATATTGTACAAACAATTTTGTGAAGCACATCCAAATTTGCAAATCTCACAAAGGGTTTTTGAGTCATGTAAGCCATTTTATTGTGTACCTATTAATATTTATACTACATGTTGTAAATACCACATTGAGTTTTCAATGTATCATGAATTATTATGCTATATTCATTTTACTATGCATACTAACAAAATGTTGTAGGAATGTCATGCAATGCAACTCCCCAAGTCATACAAGGACTTTTTAGACTCATTTTTATGTGTTAAAGGTGATGGTGTCCTTTCTTATGTAAAAAACTATTTAAATGAAACATGTTTGTAATGCAGTGGTTTATCGAAGTTTGTAACATGTTTTCATGAGGGCGGAGAACATGATTTTTCTAACAAGATTGTTGAGAAAAAAAGGTTTGAGACAGTCAAATACAGTTTGAAAAGTGGAGGTGAAGGTTCTAGATGCGAGTTGGTTACAAGAGAGGTAAGTATTACTGATTTTATTTCTGATTTTAATTAAAATCTTTTTATAATTACATGCAAGGCATAGCCACAAGTCATAGTAGTTGGATCAACAACTTCGGATGTGTAAGGAATCTTTCTTGATTGGAACTATTGTATTCATAGTTGATTTTGTTGAAAATTACACATTGCAACCATAGAATGAGGTACAATCAAAATATTACAATTCTATTCAAATTGCTATTTTGTCCAAATAACATATAGACATGCCCTTGATAGTACAGAAGAGGAAAAGAAGATAATCAAGGAGTACTATTTTTACATGAGCAATGATAGATCTCATTCATCTAAGTTTTTGCAACATTATTTTGAAAACTTTTTTGATTTCTTGCAGGAAAAAGGTATTGCAATGGTTCAACATCTCATTTGGTCAAATAACTGCACAAGGCAATTCAAGAATGCTCGTATGTTTTATTGGTTGAGTAGGATGCATGTACAGAGGGGTGTACCACATATTTGGAGTGTTTTTAAAGTTGGGCATGGAAAAGTTGAGCATAATGATGCAAGTGCATGTGTGAAGAGAGCTTTGGTTAAGGAACAATTGAAGATCAGAGGTGGTGCAACATTCAGTGATGCATGTTATGTTGTTGGTTGGTGTAGTGATGCATTATCATGAGGAGGGACACTTGATTCACAAGTTTGCAAGTTATTTTGGTTGGTTGAGGAGGGAAAAGTGGGAGACAAATTGGAATGTCAAACAATTAGATATTCTTCAAAGATGCATTCATTTCAAAGCTCAAATGTAGGTGCATGGACCATATGGACACAAGAGTTGGCTTTTTTTTGTCAGAATTGTATTCAATGTGATTGGGATCAATGCGAGTCAAGTGAATGGGTAGATACATGGATTCCACATTATCTAACCCCTTTATCTATAACACAATCCTCTTTAGAAGATTCAAACTATTGGTTGGCACAATGCAGTTGACTAATTGTATTCACTTGACTATGACCATCTTTCATATCTTATACAACCAGGATATGTCTATGTAGTTGTTGCACCATAGGGGAATGAAGAGGGTTCAAACTATTGGTTGGCACAATGTGTACACAGAAAGAAGAAGCTAATACAACTGATGACAGATGATGATGGGTTTATGTATCCTACAGGTTTAGTTGATGTTGAATTTGTAAAAACTATATCATAATTGAAATTTTTTCATCTATTAGTATCTAGTTATAAGTTATTAGTTATTTTGATGATGGGTTCATGTATTCTACAAGTTCAGTTGTTGTTGTTGAAACTTGATTGCAAACGCATATTATTAGAAAGAATGGCATACCTACATTTGAAGACTATAAGAAACAAAAAACCATTCTCATGTATTCGCACCTTGTTATAGAAACAAATGTTAAGTTATTAAGAAACCATGCTAAACCAAAAATAAAGGAACTATGGACAATTAGTAGTGTTGATCTTGAAGCATTACTCGATACTCTGAAGGTAAGAGATGACCCTTCAGGCACACTTGAGTAGCGGATCTTTTGTTGTATGCGAAAGGTATGATATTGTTAATATTATTTTGATTAATGTTCATAATAATTAAATTGCTTGATCTGCTAAGGTTCTTCATTTGGGTTGTTTAGAATAATATAGATTTGTTATTCTAATCATCTTCTCTAGTTTGTATTAGCATTTCATTATCATTTAGGTTGTTTAGAATAATATAGATTTGTTATTCTAATCATCTTCTCTAGTTTGTATTAGCATTTCATTATCATTTAGGTTGTTTAGAATAATATAGATTTGTTATACTAAGTATATTTAGTTAAACAAAGAAACTAATGAAAGTGATAAAAAAGTAATGATCATATATATTTGTTAGTCTAATTATATTGTGATGTTTGTGGCACGATGGACCATGGAGTTGCTACAACAATATCCAATTCTGATCCTTTGTAGGTGGTAAGTGATTATTTTGTTAAATATATCATTTTTATAATGTAATTTATATATATATTAATGTCTTTACTTTTATTGTAATAGATGAAGCTTGATCGGGAACTAAATAGGAGTAGCCCTCGAGTTCAAAGTAAACAAGTGTCGTATGCATCTCCATCCCCCCGACCAACAAATGCCACCGTCTATTTTTTTCACCTAGAGAGCAATGACTTTTGATTAGGTTCCTTTGTTGTATGCCTATATGGTATTTTTGAACATATTTTGTATTGCATATAATTGAAATTGTATGCCTATATGGCATTCTTGTAATCCTATATGGCTATTTTGTATATATTTTATACTTATATCGACATATATTGATCTATTCCTACATGGCTATTTGGTTAATACAATTCTTTTTTGCTAATGATGTCTGTATTTTCATTATAAATCCTTGCTTCAATATATATTTGTAGATGGTTTACCTCAAATATTTAAAATCCAAGTGTTTTCCATGCACTCTTCTTTTCTATAATTGTAAATATATAATAAAGTTTGAACATTATTCTCCTGTAAGATTATTGAACATTAAATCAATCATATGAATATAGTAATGCTTCATGATTTATGCTACCATGCTTCATAATTCATGTGTATGCTTCGTGCTTTATATCATTGAGGCAGATATCTACCATTCCACATGTATGTTGCCCCTTTGCACTTTAGTCTCTT
The DNA here is from genome assembly GCA_007258455.2 of Sequoia sempervirens. Classification (NCBI taxonomy): domain Eukaryota; kingdom Viridiplantae; phylum Streptophyta; class Pinopsida; order Cupressales; family Cupressaceae; genus Sequoia; species Sequoia sempervirens. The sequence goes on from VDFB02229771.1 coordinate 9,876, forward strand.
AAAAGACTTCGCCGGTTCAATGTAACTATTCTAGCATGTTTGGGTGTGAAACAAGACCTTTCCTAGAATAATCACACCCATCTGAATGTGTTGGAACAGTCGGTTTAATTCATTTATATTGAACATAACAAAATTTACCACCACTTTGCAACTTTACCTTTACATCTGGTGACCCATTTTCCATCCCGATTGAAAAAATCTTCACCACGGGAAAATGACTTGGAATATCAAAACCTAAGAGGGATTCTGCTATTGAGGGGCCCTACGTGATCCTATATCCTCAGATAGAATGTTTCTAAGTGCCATGGTTTCTGAGTAATCAATCGTCAAAGTTTGTTGCCCCTTTGCACTTTGGTCTCTTAAGCAACTTCATCGATACAATGTAGCTCAAACTGTTCCATCATGTTTGGGTGCAAAAAAATACCTTGACTAGCATAAAACCACCCATTTGAACGTGTTGGAATAGTCAATTCAGTCATATGACAAACAAAACAAAAGTTACACCACTTTGCAACTTTACACTACATGCAATTGACCCGTTTTCCATCAATTGAAAACTCTTCACCATGGGAAAATTACTTGGAGCTATGAAAAATGGAGAGAGGTTATTGTAGAGGGTCCCTACATGATCTCATAGCCTCAAATGGAATGTTTCTAAGTTCCATGTTTTTTGAGTAATCACTCGTCAAAGTTTTTCTACCCTTTGCACTTTTGATTCTCTTAAAAGAGACTTTATTCGATATAATGTAGCTAAAACTATTCCAGCATGTTTGGGTGTGAAAAAATTGTTAGCATAAAACCACCCATCTGAACATGTTGGGGCGGTCGGTTTGGTCATGTAAAGGGAGGAATAGAATGAAAGTTACACCACTTTGAAACTTTACACTACATCATTAACCCATTTTCCATCAACTAAAAACTTGACACCATGGGTAAATGACTCAGAGATATCAAAAACCAAGAGATTTTATTGTAGAGAGGCCCTATGTGGTCCCGTACCTTTAGATGGAATGTTTCTAAGTGTCATGGTTTCTAAGTAATAGTTCGTCAAAGTTTGTTGCTTGCTTACACTTTGGTCTCTTAAGGGCTTCATGCGGTACAATGTAGCTCGGTTGTTCTTGCATGTTTTGGGTGTGAAACAAGACCTTTCCTAGCATAAACCACCCATCCAGTTGTTCAACTGTGATTGGTCCACCGCGAGGGAGTGAGAAGGCAAAGTCACACCCCTTTGCAACTTTACACTGCATACATCTGACCCTTTTCCATCAATTAAAAACTCGAAACCACAGGAAAACGCTTCAGAGATATCAAAAACTGAGAGAGGTTATTTTAGAGGGGCCCTAGGTGATCCCGTAGCCTTAGATGAATCATTTCTAAGTGACACAATTTGTGAGTAATAACTCATCAAATATTTTTTCCTTTTTGCACTTTGGACTCTTAAGGGCTATTGCTGGTACAATGTATCTCAGACTATTTTGGTGTGTTTGGGTGTGAAACTGTACCATCCCTAGCCTAAACGTACCCATCCAAATGCATTGGAATTGTCGATTTGGTTGTATGGCATATAGAAGGAAAATGACACCCCTTTGCAACTTTACACTACATGCATCTGACTCTTTTTCCATTAATTGAAAACTCAACACCAAGGGAAAATGTCTTGGAGATATCGAAAACCAAGAGAATTAATTGTAGAGGGGCACTATGTGATCCTGTAGCCTCAGATAGAATGTTTCTAAGTGACATGGTTTCCAAGTAACAACTCGTCAAATATTGTTGCCTTTTTGCACTTTGAACTCTTAAGGGATATCACTAGTACAATGTAGCTCAGACTATTTTAGCATGTTTGGGTATGAAACAAGACCATGCCTAGCCTAAACATACCCATATGAATGCATTGGAACTGTCAATCTGGTCACACGACAAACAAAGAAGAATCTACACACACACCTTCCTCAACTTCTCAAGAGTAGGAAGAATCTCTTCATTGAATACATTATCTATCTCATTCATTTTGGTCTGCTTCTTTTTTAAGTGTTTTTAGAGAAAAATAACCTCCTTTTCATTCATGATAAAATCTTATTCTTATATTTTAATTCCTTTTCTAAGTGGTTAATTTTAGTCTTCAGTTGTTTTGCTTCAATTTCAACACTTCCGACTATTGCTTTTGCATCTGCAACTTGACCATCCACACATTTTTCCTCATCTCTACTAGTATTACCTATTAACACCCCCTGTTATTCCTTTTCATGATCTTCTAACTTCTTTTTCATATCTTTTACTTTGATCTTTAGATTAGTTTCTCTATCATCAACGCTTAGGACAACAACATCCCTTTATTTGATAGAGTTTTCAATTTCTTGAATACTTGCATGTTTCCATCGCACCGATTCTCTTTTTTGCACTTACATTTGATATTGCTTCTTCCTTATCATCTATTTCTAGTTGTATTTGCTCCATGAAAGTCTTAAGTTCAAGAATCTTTGACTTCATTTGTTCAAATCCACCTATAGCATCATCTCTCACTTTCTTTGCCTGCACAAATTCTTACCAAATATAAAACCTCTTGATTTTCTCCACTTCTCCATTGCCATTTTCCCATTCCACATACTACACAGGAACCTTCCTTGAAATATGTGCAATGTAATGTAATCAGTGATATGAATATAAACTACAACAATATATTTTCTACAATTCATTACTTGAACTTTTTATTTTTTTCTCTCTATATCTCTATGAAAAATGCTTTGGTAGACATGTATGAAAAATGTGGTAGCATAGAAAATGCAATGAATTGTTTTCCAAAATGCCTCAAAGCAATGTGGTCTCATGGAATTCCATGAGAAGCAAATGCAATTGGCAGCTGCTCCTAGTTATTAGATATGGGTTGACTTTGTAAAAACTATATCGTAATTGAAATTTTATCATCTATTAGCATCTAGTTATTAGTTATGCAATGTGAAGTAATGCTTTGAGTTTGAAAGATGTGCAATGCAATGTAATAAGAGATATGAATATAAACTACAACAATCTATTTTCTACAATTCATTACTTGAACTCTTTTTTTTTTTCTCTCTATATCCCTATGAAAAATGCTTT
>VDFB02229772.1:0-23168 GCA_007258455.2 Sequoia sempervirens
TCGTATTCGACTTAGCAGAAGCCATGTTCGCGAATTTCTAACAAAGCCATCACGAAAGGCAAGAAACAATATCAATTCAGCATAAGCACCGCTATGCCCAAGAAGTGCAGCTTTCTTGCAGAGATCAACCGCTGCGTGAAAATCTTTGCTCTCCTTTTCTCCCCCACTGCCGTTGAACTTTATTAAAGCCATTGAAAATGTGGCTCTAGAGTGAGATGCATTGACAGCCTTTTCCAAAAGTGAAATTCCTTCATCCCTGTGTTTACTCAAGTAGAATAGGAGCTGCCCAGACAGAAACAAACACACCATCAGTATGACCTGAGAAACATAATGCATTTAATAATTTGGTTTATAAAATGTTTGTTGGATTTATTTGGCCTGTGAGTGTAGGTTTTAACAGCCACAATTTCTTTCAATAATTTTTATCAGGAAGTATTTAATTTTCATGCTCAGCTGTTTCACTGATAGTGATAACATGTTTAATTTTACGCTGAAGTGATTGCGAATAGATCAATGAAACCTACAATATATAATTGGCAGAGGAGGAGATCAATAATTTAGTCTTGGCAGGTAGGTTGTTCAAAAGTAAAATCATCCACAATGCACAAGACATTGACACTACCACAGATTTAATTCCTGATAATGACATTTCCTGTTAAATTTAATTCATCCACAACTAGACCTGATAATGGCATTTCCTGTAAAATTTAGTTCATCCACAACTAGACCTGATAACGACATTACCTGTTAAAGCCAGCCTAATGCTGATGCAGAAAAAGCTAAATTTGGGGCATCATTATTTCCTATCCATCCACAACTAGGCCTGATCATATCCCTAAAGGAAAGGCTCATGATACTTTGGATGAGTAAGATATATCTTGTAAAAGCCGGCCTAATACAATCTAAGATGTTAGTGATACAGTAAACCCAAATTTGGGACTTTATTATTTTCTACTGGGTGTTTTAAAGAAATCTGTTGATTCGACATTTAGGTTAGAAAGTTGACAATCAACAGAGGTGTCTTGACTGTAAAGTAACGTTTTTAATATGCTGATGCTACGGAAGTGTTAGGGTTTGGGTTAGAAAGGTGACAATCAACAGCGGTCTGTTGACTACACGGTATTATGGCTCTATAATTTTAGATTTTATGGTTAGATTGTCAACTGTGAATCATATACAATGCAGCAGATATCAACACCACAACTATTCCTGAGAATGTCCCCTAAGGCAGGGCTGACCTAATCCCTTGATTCTTTCGGGAAGTAAGATATTTCTCATTAAAGGTAACCTAATCCCTTCCTCAGATCTAAATCCAAGAGTATGGTGATGCGTGTTTGTGTTTTAAATAGGCAATTTTTCTTACTGAGTACGCTCAGCTGCTGTTTTACTGATAGCTTGTGTAAAAGGGACATTGTGATTCCGAGTGGGTGCTTTACAGAAATAAACCTACTCGACAGATGTGCTAGGGTTTAGATTAGAACGGTGACAATCTACAGAGGTGTTAGGGCTTAAGATTTGTAGGAGGGTAAAAATATGAATCTAATAAAATTTTAAACATTCTTGAGGTTAAAAGCACAGTAAGATGGATGGATTTTTTATATATTTTGATGTTTTTGGAGTTTTGAAATGTTTTGAGGCTATTTTTTGCATTTTCAAGATTTTACAAACATTTTTCTTTTCAAATTTTCCAATGTTTTATGGTTTTTTGAGATGGCATAGTTAGGATAGCATGTTTTTGATGATTTTTAAACTTTTATTATTATTTTTTTAATTTTGATATGATTTTGGATTTTTTGGATTTTCACATGATTTTAAGAATTTTTTTTGGATTTTTGGTATGTTTTTGATGATTTGGATATGGACATACGTGAAGATATTAGTTCTCTATTTTGGGACTTTTTTGAAAACCAAGCTAGGGTTGAATGATCAGATTTGATGGATTGATGATGATAACATTGTTGAGGATACACCACAATTTGATTGGATTTGATTGATCATGATTGTTGAAGCTTCGTTTGGAATAAAAGTTTGTTTGGATGATTTGATGTGATGCTAAAGAACACATTAGATGGAACTAATATTGATTGTTTGGATTGATTTTTAATGAAGAATAGAGCTTGATAAGGAACATATTCTTGTCAAAATATGCCATGGGCTAATGATTTGGATTTTGGATCACAAATGTTTTGACTGATTTGATTTCATGTTTGTCAATGTTCGAATTGCCACATAAGTTGGAGGATATAGATCAAGATTTATTCTCAAAATAAGATGTAAATATTTTCGCCTACTATCTAGCAATTTATGGAATGCCATGGAAGGATACCTTGATAGGCATGTGGATGGATGGATATGGTAAGCACGTCAAGGATTATTGCATGCTAGGTTCATGTTGTTCCAAATATGGACATGAACTTGAAAGAAGTATTTCATGAATTAAATATTTTTGCTATTGAATTTTACATTAGCATGAGTGAATCCCAATGTATGCGAGCTTGCAAAATTGATTGTGTGACTTTCCTTTTTGATGAAGGCATAGCTTCCTATAGTGTGGATAGTAGTTTGAGTGTTTCACTTAGGCCCATTATGCATTTTGTAATGGTCTTGAGCAAAAAAGTTCTCTAGGCTTATGATCAGCTCATGGCTAAATTTTATTTTGTGCTAGAGCTTCATTTTTTTTCAATTTGATGTGCATAAGGAGTTTCCTTATCCATATCAGCTTAGCAAAGAATATTTTTCATCAATTGTGAATTGGAATTTCTCCTCTATTTTTTCCTCAGTTCACTTAAGGAGGTCAATAGGTATGAAAATACCATGGTTTCTTTTGTTGTAACTTGATTTTTCAAGTCATATCACCAATTGGTATAAAATTGAGGATGTAGCGTTGGTAAATTTGGTGGCTAATTTTTTGTGGTTGTCATTCAATAGCAAGGTCAATGGTGGAGTAAGTCTTAGGGTTATTTAGTGGTAGTCACAAGGTTGTGCTTGATTGATGAAGTTTACATTTGTTGTAATTTTGTGAAAGAGGAAACTATGAGTTAAGGGAAATTATTTCTTTCAACATGATGGTGCTTGATAGAGGCAAGAAATTTATTTTCATCCTTAGTAGGGTTTCCCTACAATATTCAAAGTTTTGTGTCATAGCCATACCTTTATTGTCCATAATGTTTCTTGCATCTTTTTTTTATCCCATCATGTGTATACATTTGTTTTCTTCCATGAGTTAGTTCTATTGCATATTTTTCATAGTTTTTATTTGATAAAAGATCTAGTTTATTATTGTCCCTATTAGAGGAACATATCCGCAACTAAAGCCATTATTGGGACTGAATTTAATAATGTCATTTTTTCTTGATTCCACTCCTTTGTGTGTGTTGATATGACATGATCCATTAATAATTGATTTTGAGAAATCTATAAGGATCATCATTTCATAATGTGTTATTTAATAGATTTTAGCTTCCACATTCTTCAATCAATTGAAAAAAATATAAAATATAAAATATTTGATATGGCAAAGGGGAAGGTGGCTATCGATGGTTCCTAGTGAATCAAAAACCTTGAGAACCCCTAATGGGTTCCTAGTTTCACAATCCACACCCAAAAAAGGAGAATTAAATTATAAAAAATTAAATGCCAAGGTATTAGAGGGGAGTAGGAACACAATAGGCTTAAGGCATGATAGAGTGTATGGTAGGGGTTTGACATTTTTAATGTTTCTTCTTTCTCTAGGTATGCAATTTTCCTGAGCTTTGATGAATTCCCTATTCCTTGTAGAGGGTTTGATAATTTGAATTCCACAACCTGGAACCAATAACAAAGAAAGAAGTTATCTATGTAAAAGTTTCTTTGGTTCATGTTCTTAAACAAGCATAGGACAACTGAGAGGGGGGTGAATCAATTTCCACATAAATTTAAACTTAAAACTTTATCACTTATCAAATCTTCAACCACACTATTTTGTTATTAAATATAAGCGTGAAACATAAATAACAAAAATTAAATCAACACAATGAACACCAAATTTTTATGTGGAAAATCCAATCAGGGAAAACCACAGTGAGGGTTAACTCACAATATAAAAATTATAAACTAAATACAAAGGCTAACAATCAAGGGCTCACTGCCTAAAAGAGGACTCACTATCCAAATATAAAGGCTCACTTCAAACAAAGGACTCATTGTCCAATAGAGAGAGTCACTGCCTACACATACAAAAGAGAACAAAAGATCCACCACTGCAATTAAAGCACATTCACATGATTATATAAACCTTTCGTTCACTGCCTTCAACAAATTGAAAAATTTCTATCACAACTCACTCATACACACTTCTTCTCTTATGATTTGTCGCACGTTTTCATCATTTTGCATCTCATTGTCATACATCTCTTTAGAATTTGACTTGCTTTTATACTATTATCAACCTTAGAAACATTTACCAAGGTTGACTAGAATACATCATTTCATAAATTCGACTTAGGTCAAAAACTATAAATTCCCACAGTGGAAAGGAATAAGAGTGAACAAATAAAACATATAACCAAGACTAGAAATGGAATTCTTGAATGTTCTCCATGCTTTCTTAATTAAATTTTATTCCTTGAATAAAGTTTAATTACTAGGTTGGCCAAACCTAATGAAAACACAAATACACATTCATGTGCAGACTTCCCAACTAGAAGATGATAGGAAAATGCCACAACACACTTCATTAAGCATGAGAATACATTTCAGAAACTTCTAGATACATCCGTAAATAGAACAATAGGTTTAAATTAGTGAATTTATTTCCTCAAACAATTCATACTATATAGATACACACAAGCATACTGAAACATGATTTTCAAATCTCCAGATTTCAAAACTCTTTGCTCGAGCATAGGAAAGAACTTAATAAAGCATATTCCAGATCTATAAGATCTGAAATAAAATAGAGAAAAAATGTAGAGCAACAATATTTAACCCAGTCCATAAAATATTGATTATGTTGGTAGAACATACATACCGCTGGACACAACTTTCATGTATAACCTCACCAGAAGCTAAAGCTTAGTATATATGACCACTAAATAATCTTTATCAAACCTTCAAGTCCACACAAGAATAGGATCAAAATAGGAGAAATGTTGAGCACATAATAGAGCACAATATGAATACATTCCTTCTTGTGACTTCACTTTTATATTAATTTTCTCAAAAGCACTTGCAAGCTCATCAACACAGCACATTTGGAGCTATATAAGATAGCTTTGTGTACTCACAAGATCTCAACAACATCTCAATCGTACATGTACAATCTGTAACATACTGAACTATGTTGACATTAATGACAACATCAATGACAACAACACTAAACTAGCTTATACTTGACAGAATCTTCCCCTTTGTCATTGATGGACTGAAAACCTCATACTGTGACAATGAAAAACTTTTCTACTACCCCTACGGAGTAGACCCATTTATCAATCCAGATGAATGAAGAATCTCTGAATTTACTTGACTGATGCACCTTCATGTGCAACTAGTTAGGAGGGTCAATGACCCCCAACCTCTCCCTAAGATGCTCAAAAGTATCCTTCAAAAGAGCTTTAGTAAATATGTCTGCAATTTTTTCTTTTCTTGTCACATACTCTAGTTTGACCTCATTCTCCAACACTTTCTCTCTTAGAGAATGATGCTTGATAGATATGTGCTTTGTTCTGGAATGCATAACCAGATTCTTCAAAATGTTTATTGCACTTGTATTATCATAGAAAATGCAAATAGGCTCATCACATATCACACCATTTCTTTCTGAGTATGCTTGATCCATAGAACTATTTTGTAGTATGATGTTGAAGCAATATATTATGCCTCTATAGTGGATAAATAAACTAAGTCTTGATTTTTATACAACCATGAAACTAGTCTTCCACCAAGAAAGAAATCACCACCACTAGTACTGTGGACATGAAAATGTGCAAATGGCTAAAATTCTAACACACAGAGTGTGATTAGTATTTCAAAACAAATCAAATGTTCAATATCCATATGAGATAATCCAACATGCTTTTAAAATGCAATCCAATAACAAGACAACTAAAGCATATCAAGAAAAACATGAATTATACCTATGCCATATTGGATTGGTGTTTCTTTGATGTGGAAAGAAGCCCTTTGCCAATCCTTGATAAGCTTCTAGATGACAAGATTCAAATGCTTGAGATGGTGGAGAATTAATATAATAGAGGAGGCCTCTATTTATAGCCAAGATAGAAGAATGCCAGACATAGAGGATGTGGGATTAAAGATACACCAATAAAAAAGATGCCACTTGTCAACATGTGAGAGGTTGAGGAATGAGCACATTTTGGTTAATGTAACAAAGAGGGGGAGATTTGAAATTTCAATTTGATGACAAGATGAGTTAAATGCTAAGTTTGACCTTTTCAAGAGATATGTAAGAGACATGTAAGAGCTCTTAAATGCTTTGTTGTATGTTCATGTCAATTTTGGGGGAGATTTCAAATTTAGAGAATATTTAGCAAAGATGCCATTTTGAAAATAAATAAAGATTTTAATAAATTATTGAAACTCCTTTTCATGTGCAAGTGGAAAATATAGAGAATATAAGTGATTAGGATTAAATTAATTTAATGAGTGACTAGGTGATTTGACCTATTTGATTCATATTTTTGGATTTAAAATAAATCAAAAGGAGATGGAAAATGATTTAGAATTAGTTAAATAAATGTTTCTGATTTATTTAGCTAAAGGGAATGATGTTAGTGGTTTAATTAAATAAGTTTCATTTATTTAATTAAATGAATAACTTTAGAAGGATAATTAAATAAATTATTTTATTTAATTAAAGAGATAACTTAGGAGATTAATTAAATAAACTTGATTTACTTAATTAAAGAGACAAATATGATGATAAAGAGATAATTAAGGATGCCATGGAATTAGTGAATATGGATTAGATGCATGATTTCAATTTTGCATGTTTACATTTTTCCCCTCTGTTAAGCAATGTAATTGCTCCGTTGGTTTAAAGAATAAACTTGTCATGATCAAAATTCAATTTTTCTTTTTTCTTTTTCGAATGGCCCAATGGAAAGAAGAACACTAGTAGATTTTCCCCTCAAGAGATCAAGTGAAAAGATTCAATTGAGGGTCAATCTTGCAATAAAGAGGTTGAAGATGGACACATTAATGGTTATGATGATGATGCAAATGAGATGATTTTAAGATGCTTAGAATAACCAATCTATATTATCCTAAACAATTTAAAATGATAATGTAATGCATGTGAGATGGATGATGTGATATGCTATGATAATGAGATTTATATATGCTAATGGTTTGTGTATGCAAGATGGATGCAAGATGGGTGCATTGGTGATGTTATGTTAGCGTGGAGAGAAGAAATAAGAAATGAGATGATGACAAGACGATCCAACAAGTCCATGATCTGACAAGACTTTATTAGAGATGATGATGATGATGGATGATTTTCTTATCAAGAATTGGTATTTTAAAAGGGCTAGTTACCTTATGTTTGATAACACACATAGATATGATGCATCAAGGTATAAAGAACCAGGATGGCATTGTACCTAGTGCGATGGACTTTGACTCAACAAACAAATAGGAGTATTCTTGTTCACACTTGACATATGAAAACCTTGCTAGGATGTACCTAACAAAGCAAGTATTCAGCAAGTTATATTCCAACAACATTCAAAAAGCATAACAGACAAAATGATAATAACCGATGCCCCATTCCTTTCTCTTTAAATCACTTTGATTAGACAACATCGAGAGGTTATTGGAACGACAACAAAGAGATAAGTCAAAAGACAAAGATAAAGTTAACAAAAAAGCTGATGTTCTTCAGTACTGATAAGCAAAAGGAAATGTGTTTTTAAAGATAAGAACCAAAACTATTGCCTAAAGATTATGCCCATTGTAGGAAGGATACATCATATGACATTTTAGTGGATGGCAGAATGTCATTTCATTTATCTGAAGTGTTCTTTCTGATAAATAATGCCCATTGTAGAAAGGATACATCCTAGGATGTGATGTTATCAGATGATTGAAATGGGACTAATTAGATGATGGGCTATCGACACAAAGATTTGACTAACTTGTTTATGTACTAACCTAAACCTAAGACTTGACATTTTGAATTTTCACTTTTAACCTACTAGACATGTTTTTCACTATTTCACCAAAGGTTAGGGATGATGATTGATTTATTGTGAATGATGTTATTATGGGTGGAAGCGATATGAGACAGATGGATTATTTTCAAATATTTGGATATTTTTGGAGTTTCAAAATGTTTTGAGACTGTTTTTGGTATTTTTTGAGATTTTATAAATGTTTTAAATTTTGTTTTCAAATTTTTTGGGGTTTTCTGAGATTTTGAACAAGAGACTAACCTAAGGACCTATACTAGGGGCCTCAGGGGCTGATCAACAAATTATGCTTGCCTATGTTATATACGCAGAGACCACGTAGTTCAACTAACATCTTGACCAATTTACAGATGAAGATATACATGATGAAATGTCATTTTATTATGATAGAATCCTAAGGGACTAACCTAAGTGTTTTGGGGGATGATCAAAGATCAACCTTGCCTACATTAAAAGCTTTGAGACCCATAGTTTGACAAGAGGACTCTATTTTTTGTCTTTTTGACTTTTTGACCTATTTTGGGATTTTGATATGTTTTTGAATGTTTTTTGATTTTCCACATGATTTTAACAATTTGGATATGGATGTGTGTGATGATATCAATGATCTATTTTAGGACATTGTTGAAAACCAAGCTAAGGTTGATTGATCAAATTGATGGATTGATGATGAGAACATTGTTGAGGATGCACAACAATGCAAGGATAGTGTTACACAACACAACGATTAAGATGGATAGCCCAAGATGATGAGGGATTGATGATGATAACATTATTGAGGATACACAACAATGCAAGGATAGTGTTAAGCAACACGAGTATATCCTGAGATGATGATATTTTGATTGGATTTGATTGATCATGAATGATGAAGCTTGATTTGGAACAAAAGTTGCTTAAATGATTTAATGTGATGTTTGAAGTGCAACTTACATGCAACTGATAGTGATTACTTGGATTGATGTTTGATGAAAGATGAAGCTTGATAAGGAACATTTGGTTGTCAAAATATGCCATGGGCTAGTGATTTGGAATTTTTCTCACAAGTGGTTTGATCAATTTGATTCTACATTTGCCAATGTTCATATCACCACATAAGTTTGGAGGATATAGACCAAGATTTAAATATCTTCTCCTAGTGTCTAGAAATATATGGAATGTTATGGATAGATGCCTAGATAAGTTGATGGATGGATGGATATGGTAAGCACACAAAGGATGCCAAGGATTATCTTGTGATAAGATAAGGTGTTCAGTTAAAGAATTCTCATTGGATAATGCTTCTGGCTCAAATAAGACTGGGTAGGATAGGATAAATGAAAATGAACCATGTCAAGATGCTTACCATAAGAAAGTGTAAAGTGTGTCCCAAACTTTCATCAAGATGAAGATAACTTGGATGATGGATGCAAATGGATAAAAATGGATTGGATAAATGGTTCATGGATGAATGGATTTATCATTTCTGAGATGGATTAATGCTATATTTATTATGGATGGAATAAGATACTTTCAGTTGATTTGGTGCATGTAGATGCTTGATTCCAGACATGGTGCCTATTTTTCAAGTTTCATCATGGTCTTTCCCAAAGAGCCACCATAGTGGTTTTCACTGGAGGATGATTTTTATCTTTACTGTTTTCATGATTTTTTGATTTTTTTGGTTTTTCTAAAAGATTTTAAGCTCATATCAAACCACCTTGTGGTGTTGATGTAGACACATTTTTCATAATGTGCCATCGATATCCTACATGAAGACATTTTTTTTCCAAGATACATGCACTTGAATACAATTTTTGAGATTCCTAATCTGCTTCATTGATAACAGAGTTGACTTTACCTTTGTGTATGCATCGTGGTAGAATTCCTTCTAAATCCTTATGATGAAGGTTTTTTGCCAATACATGGTCAATGTAAATAAGATATCATGTGTGGAGGTGTGGATAGAGTGTGCTTAGGAATAAAATATGGATTGGTTGAAAAATTAGAATCTTGGACTCTCCAAACTTGGGAAGATGAGAAATGACGAGTGGATATGAAAGTGTGCATGGAATTAGGACAAACTATTTGATACACTTTGTATGTCACTTGAAAAGCCTGATTTTGTTTTTCTAGACATCTTTGATGGATACTTTTCCCATTTTTATTTTTCCCCATTGTTTCTTTGACTGATGGAGTTTGATAGGGATAATCTTTCTTTGTATTTTTTAGTATCCATGTGTATTTGATGTGTCCTTCATGATTTGTTTCTTTTTCTTTGATAACATTCTTTGTGCTTTGATTCAAATATTTTGTTTGATGTTTTTCCCAATTCGTGAAAGGGCTAATGGGTGGATGAAGATTCATGATGTGGCTGGTTGTAGTATTGACACTAGTTTCATCATAAGGACTCTTCGTGCTCCCTATGTTGACATTTTCTTGAGACATAGTTTCCGCCAGTACTATGGAAGTAGTACCTTCATGCTTTGATTATGCATGTCTTGAGATCTCTTGTTTACAATGCATTCTCTGATAAATGACCACTATATATGATGCTATTTCAATTGGATGCTCTGCTGACTATGGAATATATTGTTCTATCTAACCGGTTTCCTTGAGTGGATAATGTTGGATATTTTCATACATGATGTCCTTAGTCTCAATTTGCAATATATTTGATATTGATGTTGACAACTCAGTTTGACTATAAGAATCGATAACCTGCTCTTTTTGTGTAATAATGTCAAGAGTAAAGGAATCTTATTTGGAATGAAGATCATCTACATTTCCATCCACATAAAGTATCTCATGGATAGATGGAGGAGTATGTCTATGTGGATTTGAACATCATTTGAGACATCTTGTATAGATAGGAGAGTTTCCACTAGATCATTCTAGTATCTTAGAGATACAAATTCTTGATCTTAAGTGATTTTGAAGTTGCTTTCATCATGCTTTGGATCAAGTTATTGACATGGGTTAGTTTTAAAGGATGGGTTGCTATCAAGGGGTTCTTTGATATTGTCATTAGTCATGCCAAGAGGTTGAATATCCTCTTGATATTTGAGTCAACTCAAGGATCAAGTGTCAAGTTGAGGATTGCTTTAGTATTTGTAATCATGAGGTCAAAGGGGGTCAACATGTCTTGGAAAGGACCATTGCTAGACATTGGTGAAAGATTTTGATCCTACTTTGGAATAAATTCCTGAGATATGTCCTCTAACTTATTAGACGATGTAGAGAAATTTTCAATATGATAATTGGTTGATGGCTCATGGATTATGTCAGTGGGATCAAATAATTCCAACACTCCTTGAAATAGATCACTAAAAAGTGGCTCTTGATGTATGGTGAGTTGATCATTAGATGGGGTAGAAACATAGATTTAATATGATCATTGATGGATGGGTATTGAACATTGTTTTCAACAATTGCAGTAGAGAGATTATGAATCTCTTCAACCATAGGGTCAAATGTTGTTGACATTTCTTTAATTGGATCATGATTGAAAAGTGACTTTTAAGGTATGTTAGTTTTATCATTGGATGAGGTGGAAACATCTTCAAGGTGCTCATTGAAGAATAGATCTTGATCATTGTCACCAATAGTGATTATCTTTTGATCAATGATGTCTTGGATGATATTTTTGAGTCGAATACAACCTGATGTTGAGTGTCTCTTTGTTTTGTGGAAGTGACAAAAGTGCTTCTCATTATACCTTAGTGGTATAACTAAGGGCTCTTGATAATCCTCATAAATGAGGAGTTTAATGAGATTTTCTTGTGACAACTATTGTATGATCAATTTGATGGGTCCCCTAAGTGTTGTGTATTTCCATTTGTTACCTTGTGAGATTTGTGTTCATTGAGATTGTTCTTGTCATGATTGATCTTGGAGATGTGATGATTGATCTTTGAGATGTGGTGATTGATCTTCGAGATGTGGGGGTTGGATTTTTTGATGTGGTAAATCTTGATTTCCAACCTCTTGACATTGGAGATATTGTTCTTGATGTGGTTGTAGATAGAACTCAATGCTCTAATGACATGGTTCAACCAATGGAAGATTTTATTGATTTTGGAGTAAAAATGTCTCTTGTTTCAAGGCTTCAGTTAGTTTGTCAAGTTAAGCAATTTGGTCTAGCAAAACTTGGTGTTGATTTTGATCTTGGCTCCCTTGATATAGTTGGTTTGGATTTTTTAAGCCGATTTGGAATGTATGTTGGTGGTGTTTGCATGAGATCATGGACAAATTAATGTTGGAAAATGTTATGTTTTGGGATGATGTTTAGATTTGGAATTATAGGTTGAAATTGAACATTTTTGTGTTTGGGAATCATATTTCCTTGATTTAGGTAACTTTTATTATACATGGTGTTACCTTGACTTGGATCAATACATGGAGTTAACAATTTTTTTGGTCTTTGAATAGGATTTGTATGATTTGCAAACATGTTTAGCCCAAAGTTTACCAAGTGTGGTTTTGAAATGTTCATGTTTGGAAGACTTGTACTTGGTACATTCACATTTGGCATCTATGGATTTGGTGGGATGATGTTGTTTGTTTAAAGGCTCATGCATTCGGTGCCTGGTTGATAGACTTGAAGTTTTGGATTTAAATCTACCATTGGGAAAGTTGTTCCAAAATTTTGATTGGGAATACTCACATTTGTTGTTCCACCGAGGTTAGTAGGAGATAATGATCACATGTATGGATTGTATAAATGTGAGTGTTGATAATCAATTGGCATTGTAAGGATTTGATAGTTTGGTTGGTTTGGACTGCTCATGATGAATGGATCAAGTTTATATTCCATGTTCTTCTTATTTTTTGACCTTGTTGTGAAAGTGACCTCTAAGGTTCTTAGTACCAATGATGAGATGAAGGATGAGAGGGGTGAATGATATGGCATTTAACATTTAGGAACTTTGGATCAATGCTAGACTTTAGGGTTTCACTTTGATTGGTTTGATTGGATTTGGAACTTGTAAACCCTAAGATGTTAGATATGATCTTATGATGAATTAATTCAAAAGGGTGATAATTTAGCTAAGTATGTGAGGAAGGATACATCAACACATACCTAACCAAATAGATAATTTTTTATTTGGTTTAAGAATGTACTCTATGTCTAGATAATGATGTTTCCAAAGCTCTATAGTTGTTTGGTGGGATGAAGATGATGAACGTTTGATTTGATCCAAAGTGAACCCAGGGATAACCTTTTTTAAAAGACCAAGATAGTGAAGAACATGTTTTTTTCTAAGAGTAGTTCAAAACCCAAAATACCAATGTTTGCATCAAAAACCATATGATCAAAAGATACACAAGCACATGTGTGGGGTTCGATTGAATTAATATTTTCTTAATGGATTCCTTTTACCACAAGAAATTCTTGATTACTTTTCAAGTTGAATATCCAATGTCCTAATTTTATTTCATCCCCCAAAATGCATTATGTGGAAATTGAGGAAATCAAGGCAAAGGTTTCCTAATGGTGACCTTAGTAGTAGAAAATTGAGATGAAATTCAAATTCCTATAAACCTCTAAGGACATGAATCCCAAGGGATAGCAAGGGCATGCAGATTCATTCAAGGATATTTAGTTCTCCCAAAGGGTTTGAAATTTGAATGATTTGTTTAATGTTTGTCTCAATGTTTTGGATCCAAGCACTGTGTTTTCAAACTGACTCGCAAGCAATATAACATCCTAGCTCAATTGGTACATTTTTCTTGGCAGGCTTGCCTCATTCTCTTCGTAGTATAAGAGATAATTTTACATGCAACCAAGATTAAAATATAAAGGTATGTTAAGAATGAGGTCTTAACCTCTATATTTTAACAAAGATTGGACATGGAAAATAACTTCACAGAATTTAAGTTCCAATTCACCACTTTGATAAACTCATTGGATGGATTAGTTGGTTACTAAAAACACGGTTCTTAATGACAAGAAATAAGGGACATGGCACCTTGTGAGCATTGAGAAAGCCACTAAAGGATTTAATAAATCCTACTAGTAACACTTATACTTTTTATGGTAGTACCCTATTCTGAAAGAACCTGTATGGATAAGGCCTACATACCATGAGGACTTGACAGTTTAGTCTTATCTATTTATATACCAACTTGAATGAAAAACCAGTTGGAGTCACCTTCGAGTTCTCCTTTTAGATGTGTCTCTTAGGAAGGACCCTCTAAAGGAAAACAACAACGAGCAAGCACATCCATAGTTCAGTCAACCTTTGTTTAGAAACAAACAGAGAACACACGTGATATACCTAACTCACACTTGCAAGCTTTGTTCAATTTTAGTTCCCAAAATGAAGATGTTGAGGCAATATTCTATGAAATCTAATATCAAAAAAAAGAATTTTGATTCTCAAGATCATTGTGAAGCACAAGAGAAGTGCATATGTCTTTTTAAGTGAAATTAATTTGCAATTTTTTTTTATAAAAGTATGAAATAACTTGTTCTTTTTAACTTCAAAGCATAAATGAATTCCTTTTTAAGCACCAACTTTGAAGTGTGAGATTGATTGTTTGATTTTAGACCTTGAAACCCAAATTCTAGTGAATTTTTAACATTCAATTCTAATCCAATTTTGAGAAAATAAAAATCTAGTTGGCTTAAAATATAAAATTAAAGCAATAAATAGAGGCTCTAGGCTATTACAATAAGCATTTAAAAATTCTTTTTCCCAGTTCTAATGCCCACTTTTTGAATTAAAATTTTGTTTATTTCCATATTTTCTTTGTGTTGCTACTCCATTGTCTTCAAGAGACCTGCAAATAAAACATTGATATATTCGAGAAACATTTAAGAAAATAAATCATTCAAAAGAACAAATGTTAAGAAGTGATTGTTCGCCAAATCCAATAGTTTGCTAATTGTACACTTCAAGAAAATATTAATATTAGTGAAGAGAAACAAAAATATTTATATTGAACATCAATATGATATTGACCAAAAATGAATAGAAAAACACAATATTAAGATAGAAAAACCCCAGTGGTCTTTACTAACTTCAATATTTTCCTCTAAAGCATTTCCATGCTAGCAAACACCAATGACCTTGCATTCATCACCTTGATAATAACACAATCTTCCTATACAAAAAAATATATAATATGTATGTATCCTTAATTTTGCACTTACTAAGTCATCATCTTGTTAATAAACATGTACATAGACTTTTTTGTTCACACAACTTTATCAATTGCCATTAAACTTAGTCAAATATGAAAAACCTAGCTCTAGGCATAATGTTGGTGTTCTCTCAGTATTTTATCATGTTGTATTCATTGCCATCAAAATATTGTACAAAATATTGAGGACTTGCTTCCACATTGAATACCATAACTTACTGCCAATAATAAAGTTGACATTACACTCAATAATAAATGGAACACTAGGAAAGTATCACTGCCCACCAATTAATCATTACTCACCAATGGAGATAAGATTCTAAAAGCTTGTTGAAATCTGTGTCCATTTAATATGAAAGTCAAATTATATCCCAAAAATATTAACACAAACTTCTAATATTATCATTTGTGCATAGATGATCTCAAAGCTTTCAACAAAGTAGGTAGGATCCCCCAAGCTATTGATGGGTGTGGCTCTTGTGAGATGACTCAAAAAGAACCCTTTTTTTCAACAATTTTTTTTTCTTTTGAGATGGAAGGACCTATAGCTCACAGGGTTCAAATGACTAAGAATGAGAACAACATAAAGTGGGCTAGTGATAAGATCTGGTAAATTGGTAGTTGGAAAACTGAATGATGGATTTGGCAGGTGTGAAATCGAATGAGTGGTTTCTGAGAAACTTGTAGTTATTAGATATAAAATTTGTGACCATAATGCTTTTTTAAAGGCTTTCAATTAATGCAAATGGCAGATGTAAAGCTAGAAAGCATAAAGAATCATTGTTTGACTTGCACGTAAAGGACATGTCAGAAAGGAGATAGACTTTCACACAAATGTATTCAGTAGGTACAAATCTATGGAATAAATGCAAATGGAAAGTGTAAAAGTTGTGTTCCTAAAAAATTTCCTAGTTGTCGCTTTGCCTATCCTAAATGGGAGCTTTAAAAATTTTCAAGCATAATATGAATGACAGAGTGAAAAAAAATGTGCCCAAATTCCTTTTTGAAAACTTCAAAGCCAATGTGAGCATTTAATTGAAAAATAGAAACTATTACCAATTCCAATATATATAGTTCCTCTAGTTGTCCTTTCAATGAAAACCACTATTTCCTTGTAATTGAATTGATACATTTCATTTTCCTTTAGGAACCCGCCAAATTCAAGAAAGTGAGATTAGTCCAATCTTTCTTCTATAGAGAGCCCAATTGTTTGAGCACAAATCCAGATGATACAAAGTCTTGGTTAAACATATCTTTCTATTTTCTATTTCCAACATATGAGTGACTCACCAACATGTCAAACCAAGTGGATCTCTATGGAAGAGGAATTAGAAAATTTTCGTTTCTTGACCCACTTTCCTCTAGTTCAACTAAATACACATTTTTTAGGTAGACAATATTATGAAAATAAATCATTATTTTCAACTAGTGAAAGCTAAATGGATAAACATAAAAGCTTAAACTAATTGAAGTGTACTCATGACATAGAAGATAGATATTATGTTAACCATGTAGTGAGTATAGCATGATAATAGTCTACATTAATCTCTTGCAATAATTAGAAGGGGTGATAAATAGTGCACATCATGCTTTATCTAGGCTGGATAAATTGTCTTTGAGAGTACTGAGTTTATACGTCATCCGTATAGACAACACACATCACTTGCCAACCTCAATACCTACTAAACCAAAGTACATAAAAATGTGAGATGCTTTGTATTTTTTTGGCCGGTCCCTTCTAGTGTAATGAGTTTAACTTTAGCTATGAGGAAACAAAAAGAGATAAAGGTGGTACTCTCCAGTAATTGAAGAGTACTTTAGATTTAACATAAATTTGCATATGAAATTTTTAAGAGGTAAATAAAAATATTTTGATTACAAGGCTACTGTTCAAGACCATCATAAATCTAATAGCTTCAATCCTATCCTAAAAGAATCTTCAAGAAGTAGTAAAAAAAAGGATACTCATTGAAACATTAAGTGCCTTGATAAAATCAAACTTCTCACAAACCATAGATTGTTTATTGTAATACGTGGATTGCCAGATTTAGTTAAATCTATTAAAAAATGAAATATTGATAAGAGCTTTGTAAAACTCCCCTCCTTCTAGCACCATTTTGTGGACATCAAAATCTGTAAATGGCTAAAATTCAAACACACAAAGCATGATAAGTATTTCAAAACAAAGCAAATGTTCAATATCCATATGAGATAATCCAACATGCTTTTAAAATGCAATCCAATAAAATGATAACTAAAGCATATCAAGAAAAACATAAAGTATACCTATCCCATATTGGATTGGTGCTTCTTTGATGTGGAAAGAAGCCCTTTCCCAATCCTTGATAAGCTCCTAGATGACAAGATTCAAATGGTTGAGATGGTGGATAAGATGAAATGCTAACTTAGGTGAGTTGTGGAGAATTAATACAATAGATGAGGCCTCTATTTATAGCCAAGAAGGATAGAAGAATGCTAAACATGGAGGATGTGGGACTAAAGGTTCACCAATGACAAGATGCCACTTGTCAGAATGTGAGAGGTTGAGGAATGAGCACATTTTGGTCAATGTACCAAAGAGGGGGAGATTTAAAATTTGAATTTGATGACAAGATGAGTTAAATGCTATGTTTGACCTTTGCAAGAGACATGTAAGAGCTCTTAAATGATCTGTTTGATGTACATGTCAATTTGGGTGGAGATTTAAAACTTGGAGAATATTCCCCAAAGATGCCAAGTTCAAAATAAATAAAGATTTTAATAAATCATTTAAATGCCCTTTCATGTGGAAGTGGAAAAATCTAGAGAATACAAGTGATTAGGATTAAGTTAATCAGGATTTAATTAATTTGATGAGGGATTAGGTGATTTGACCTATTTGATTTAGATTTGTGAATTTAAAATAAATCAAAAGGAGATGGAAAATTATTTAGAATTAGTTAAATAAATGTTTTTGATTTATTTGGCTAAAGGGAATGATGTTAGTAGTTTAAATAAATAAGTTTCATTTATTTAATTCAATGAAGAACTTTAGAAGACTACTTAAATAAACTTGATTTATTTAATTAAAGAGATAACTTAGGATATTAATTAAATAAACTTGATTTATTTAATTAAAGAGACTAGTATGATGATAAAGAGATGATTAAGGATGCCATGGAATTAGTGAATATGTATTAGATGCATGATGCCAAATTTTCATGTCTATAGGTACTGTTTCATCACTGGAAGAACACTGTGGAGTAACACTGGAACTTGATATAGGCAAGCAAGGAAATATTCTTTTGTATACTACTGAAACTGGATGAGAGTCACTGATTGACTCAAGGAATCATGATAAAGCAACAAAAGACCCGATGCCACGGAACACTCGAAACTCACATACTGGATCAACTCTGGAATCTGTAAGCAACAGTAGATGAAAAAGATGAACCCATAATGATGACAAAATCTGGAAACCATGTATCTCGATGCCGATGCCAAACTGTGACTGAAACTCTTCCATGGGAAGGAGTACCAAAAAAAGACTCTGGAACAATAACCACAAAAACATGGCCCTCAAATTGAGATGGATCCAATGTGGATCATTAACCATAGGCTCTCAATATGAAGTGTGAACCAATGAATCTGACATGTGTCAAGCAAGACAAGAAATGTGGCCAAAAGAAACTAAGAGACCAGATAGACTCATGTGAGTTTCCATCAAAACAAGATGGAATATGGGATCAAAGTGAAAAAAACACTTTAATCAGATTATTATGCATGAAACCCCCCTGAATGGAACTTTATATCAGTTCGTTATTACAATACCCAATGATTGCATAAGGAGATGATGCAAAAAAAATACAGAAACATGAGTGAAAATGCAAACCTAGAGCACGAAAAAAAAATGAATGCATGTCTAATAAGAGTTACACATTTTCTATAAATGACCTCAGATCTGTATAGAGGTCGAAACCAGCTTTCCGATGCCGCAAAAATCGCGAAAATCGGATAAGTGAGTCAAAAGATATGGATCCCGGAGTGAAAATGGCAACATCTGACTTCCAAGGCCGAAAAAGATATCAAAAATGAAAAACCAGAAAATCTCACCAGCACCAATGCGTAGAGCTCAGAAACAGCTTTCCGATGATATCTCGCTTGCAAAAAAAGGACGTCGTATGCCCAAGATATGC
This sequence comes from Sequoia sempervirens, assembly GCA_007258455.2. Classification (NCBI taxonomy): domain Eukaryota; kingdom Viridiplantae; phylum Streptophyta; class Pinopsida; order Cupressales; family Cupressaceae; genus Sequoia; species Sequoia sempervirens. Next base: position 19,493 of record VDFB02229772.1, read on the forward strand.
CCATTTCCGTGAAAGTTGTCCAAAAAGGTGCGATTTGGCCCCCAAAAGCCCTCAAGGGCTAAAAAAAATTCGGCCCCTGGTTGCATGCAAGACCAGGGGCTGGTGCGCAGGGAGCAGGCGGCGGAGTCCCCGGTCACCCACGTGACCGGGGCTGGGGCTGAACAACTGGCGGAGGGCTGAGCGCAGGGGCTTGGACCCCAATATGACCGCGGGCTTGGAGATATAAGCCCTCGGGGGCTGGCGCATGGCTAGTGGCGCGGCAAGAAAATCCGCCGGTGGCGGTGGTCCGGCGGTGGCCTGTGGGAGGCCACCGGGTGGCGGGCGGGTGGCGGCCTCCATTTAGACTGGCTGCGTAAAACATTTTCAATTTTTTTGATTTTTTTAATATTTTTTTGGATATTTTTTCGAAAAATGAGCCTCGAAAACTGTGCCTGGGGGCCGTACGGCCCTTGGGCAAAAAAATTTTGCTTCTCCGGTCGATTTTGCCCAAACTGGACAAATTTTATATGAAAATGGGGGTTTTTGGGCGCTGCGAATCCAACGGCGAGGTCCGTTTGGGCCCAATGTGCTCCGAAAATCAGGCGACCCCCAGATCTAACAGATAAATCACCAAGCTTGAAACCTTCACAGATCTGGCAAACGGTGATGAAAATCAATAAAATGAAAGTCATTTTGACTTTTTCCAGTGCTCTGAATCTAATGGAAAACCCCGATCTGATCCAAGACGCTGCATAAATGTGCTCAAGGATTGAAACCCTTGAGGGACCTCGAACGAGCTCTGCACTGTGTTCCTCCGAAAATGCTGAGAAGGGGCTGCGAATCGTGGCTCTGATACCATGTTAGAATTGCCAAGATCTGATTGCAAACCAGAAAATACCTTCCACAGAAGAGGAAAATGAAAAAGCAAGAGATTGCATAAAAACATGCAATTTGATATATTCGAAAAGATCAATTAATTACAAGAGATTATTTGCTTTATAAAAGCAAAGATTCCTAAACCTAATCTTATCTTGAGCAACAAGATAGCTCGAAAGATAAAGATAAGATCCTATATCCTAGGAAATAAATATGCCTAAGTAAACTTATGCAAATGTGTAATTAATAATTAATTACACCAACAGAGATGATTAAGGATGCCATGGAATTAGTGAATATGTATTAGATGCATGATGCCAAATTTTCATGTCTATAGGTACTGTCTCATTCATGCATACACCCATCCCAATCAACATTTATATAGGCCCTTAGAGTGAAATCATTGCTCTTAGGGTACCATAGTCCATAATCTGATGTTCCTTTAGATATCTAAATATCCTTTTTATAGCTATAAGATGTGCTTCTCTATGATCCACTTGGAATCTAGGAACTAAACACACTGCATGCATAATATATGGTTTGGTAGTAGTAAGATACAACAGTCCACCAATCATGGATCTGTATTTTCTCTTATCAGTCTTAGAAGATTCATCATCCTTGATTAGCTTACATCTAGTTACCATACGAGTACAAATTGGTTTAGAATCCTCTATCCCCAAAAAAATTAACAACTCTTTTACATACTTAGATTGTGAAATGAATATCCTTTTATTAGTTTCATTCACTTGTAGACCAAGGAAGAAATTCAATTCACCAATCATAGACATCTCAAATTCTTTTTGTGTTTCTTCAGGGAAATTTCTACACATGCTTTTATTTCCACCAAAGCTGATATCATCAACATAGACAACTACAATCAACATCTTATTACCCTACATTTTGAAGTAGAGGTTGTTGTTCGTAGAACCTTTTTTGAATCATTGCTTTGTTAGATATTTGTCCAGTCTTGCATTGCAAGCTCAGGCAACTTGCTTCAATGCATACAATGCTTTCTTCAATTTAGAAACCTTGTCCAGATTGCCAGACAACCGAATCCCTTCAGGTTGCTCCATGTACACTTCTTCCTCCAATTCACCATTCAAAAAAGATGACTTAGCATGGACATTTGATATACCTAGAAGTATTTGTGTACAAATAATGCCAAAAACATTCTTATAGCTTCCATTTTGGCTACAGGGACAAATGTTTCCTCAAAATCTATACCTTCAACTTGTGAATATCCTTTGCATACCATTCTTCCCTTATTCCATACTAATTCTCCACATTCATTTAGTTTGTTCCAAAACACCCATTTTGAACCAATCACATTTTTGTTCATAGGTCTAGGGACTATTTCCCATGTCTAATTCTTTCCTATCTATTGCAGTTCATCTTTTATAGCTCTCATCCAACTTTCATCTTCACTTGCTTCTTTTATAGATTTAGGTTCTATTTTGGAGAGTAAACACAAATTTAACCTAACTACAACTCTTCTTCTTTTCATCACACTTTCACTCTTATATCCAATTATCTAATCTTCCAAATGATTCTTTTGTACATATTTATGATTCCTAGTAGCAGGTTGTAGTTCATTCTCTCCTTCTTCTTCTTCCATTTATTCTTCTTCTTCTTTCCCTCCTTATTTTTTTAGGTATATGTTTGCAGATAGGATCACTAGGTTCAACTTCACTTATCTCAATAGGTCTATGTATGATTGCATCAACTTTCACATTAGCACTTTCAATGATCTTTCTCAATATTTTATTAAAGCATCTATATGCCTTGCTAGTACTAGAGTATCCAAGAAATATTCCTTCATCACATCTAGTATAAAACTTTCCAAGATTTTCATTATCCCTTTTAATGTAGCATCTACTTCCAAATACCTTAAAATATTTGACAATAGGAGTCTTACCAATTCATAGCTCAAAAGGTTTCTTTGTGTTGTTGTACCTGATCTAAACTATATTAAGAACATAAACAATAGTATGTATTGCTTCTCTCTAATATACATAGATAGTACATTAGACTCTTTCATCATAGTTCTAGTAGCTTCCTGAACTATTTTATTTTTCCTTTCAACTACTCCATTCTATTGAGGGTTTCTTGGAGAAGAAAATTGTCTTTTTATGTCATGATCCTCACAAAAATGCATTAAATTCACCAGAAATGAATTTTATACCTCTATCAAATCTCAAACACTTGATTTTTAGATTTACTTCATTTTCCACTATTGCTTTGAATACCTTAAAGCTATCCATGTCTCGATTCTTTTCTCTAAGAAAAGAAACCCATCTCATTCAAGTGTGATCATCAATAAGCACCATGAAATATCTGTCACCATCTATGCTTCCAGTCTTAGGTTGACCACAAAGATCAATATGTACTAATTCCAATATTCCCATAGTAGAATGTACCTTTCCTTTAAAATTAAATCTTGTCTACTTACTATTGTGCATGTTTTGCACACACGCCCCGCCATAGGCAGGGACCCCCTTTTTTTCGCTCCCGATAGGCTGCTTTGCTCTTATCTTGTTTTGTGTGCCCCATTTTCAAGCCCAAATTGGTCATGTGCCATCAAATGATCAAATCCCCTTCCAAAATTCACCTACTTGGGTTATTCAAATCTGCGGAGAAATAAACTCCCCCATCCCCTTTCTGCCTTTTGTCTTGCTTTCACTGTTTCAGAAACATTCGTGGATGCCTGTCGGTCCAGTTTCCACATTTTTGGTTTTGGGGACAACTTTTTGGTAGGTTTGGGATGTGTTTGGGGTGTTTCAATGAACTGCCAAGGTTTTGTCAATGTTTCGTTAAGTTTCGA
>VDFB02229773.1:0-11089 GCA_007258455.2 Sequoia sempervirens
CTATGGGTTCAGGTTCAAATGTGACTTGACCTAACAAGTACAAGGGAGAGCACCAAATTCATCATCTTCAGCCTTTGTGTTTTGTGTAAGAGCCTACTGTTGTTTTAAGGTTTTCTTTAACATTAGAATTTATTTACATTCCCACTTGCTTCCTTGTATCATTGGTATTTCCTATCAAACTTGGCAGGTTCATTTCTTTCAGGATGAGTGTTTCTCTAGAAATAAGACCCTTTCTATTGAGAACTTGGCTCAGCTTGAAAAAGAAACCTAAGAAAAAACCTACCCCTTCCCAAAAGATAATGGAATGTTTGATCAATACAATGCCACATTTATTGTTTAGAATAAACTCATTGATCAAACATGATAAGAATGAATGTAAAATGTCTTTGACTTACCCATTTGTGGAAATCTGATTTACGAATAGTCAAAATATAGATGATTGCTGATTGGAAACTTCAAGATGGATTAGCCATCATAAACCTTCCTAGAGAGCTTCAAGATTGATTACCCACCATAAATCTTCCAAGAGAGTATTTCATGGTAATATTCACAAAATTCAAAGATAGGGAGCAAAAAATTTCAAACTATGGGTAGAGTAAGACTATTCATGAAATATTGTGTATTAGGTTCCCACCCATTAAATGACTGTTACAATCTTTTCTTAAACAAAATTGGGAATTCAAGCGGGACAGTATGTGTTTACATCATGATCTCTTCTACATTGTTTAGTTGCAAAGTCTATATGGTACAAAAAAAACTACACGAAGGACTAAACAATTCAAGCATAACAATATGCCTTTGTGTAATGATCTCTTCTACCTCATTATGGTACAAAAATCGTACTAGCACTTGCACCCTAATGAGGTACAATACTTACGCCAATAGGTTGATTAGATTACAAATTGTCCTTTTGTCATAAATGAGGTAAATGACCACATACTGATTTTGTTTTCCCATTAAGTTCTCCATGCCGACATTAGACTGGAGGAGATCCTAGTGGTCAGCGTTTCAGATTAGGGTTAGGATTATGGTTAGGGTTAAGGTTGGGGTTATGGTTAGGGTTATGAGAAAAAGAATTAAGGTTAGGGTTAGGGTTGGAGTTTGGGTTTGGGTTAGGGTTACAGTTATAGTTAGGGATTTGGTTAGGGTTATGGTTAGGTTAGTGTTTGGGTTAGGGTTAGGGTTAGGGTTAGGGTTAGAGTTAGTGTTAGTGTTATGAGAAATAAAGTTATGATAATGGTTAGGTTAAGGTTACAATTATGGTATTTTGTTAGCATTAGGGTTAGGTTAGGGTTAAGATTAGGGTTTATGGTTTAAGATTTATGACAAGGATATTTTTAGCTATGGGTATGGTTTAGGTTTAGCGTTGGGGTTAGAGTTATTCTTAGGTTTCTTGTTAAAATTGTGAGAAATAGGGTTAAGATTATGGTTAGGTTAGAGATATGATTATGCTTTATGGCTCGAGTTAGGGAAATTTTAGGGTTACCATTAGGGTTTATGGTTTAAGGTTTGGATTAATGTTATGAGAAAAAGGGTTAGGATTAATGTTAGGTTAGAGTTACAGTTATGGTATTTGATTAGGGTTACCTGGTTAGTTCAGAGTTATAATTAGGGTTTATCATTTCAGGTTTAGGGTTAGTTTTAGAGTTGTGGTTATGATTGGGAATTAAAGTTGAGTTAGGTTGCAGTTTTGGGTTAAATTTAGGAAAAGGGTTAGTATTAGGTTTAGGTTCAATATTATGGTTAGGTTTAGGGCTAGGGCTAGAGTTACAATTATAGTTATGAGGAATAGTGTTAGGGTTAGGATTAAGGACAAGGTTATGATTATGGTAATGGTTAGGGTTACAAATTGGGTTAGGCTTAGTGTTAGATTTATGGTTAGTGTTAGGGTTAGAGTTATAGTTATAGTTAGGGATTTATTTGGGGTTAGGGTTAGGGTTAGGAATAGGATTATTGTTAGGGTAAGGGTTAGGAGAAATAAGGTTACGATTATGGTTAGGTTCTAGGTTTATGTTTATGGTTGAGGGATCATGGTAAGGATAGGGTTAGGTTGTGGGTATGGTCTATGGTTAGGGTTGGGGTTAGGGTTTTGGCTAGGTTTAGTGCTAGAGTTATAAGAAATAAGGTTATGATTACGGTTTTCAGTTAGTATTAAGTATAGTTTAGGGTTACGATTAGGTCTTATGGTTTATGGTATAGGGTTAAGAGTTATAGTTATTGTTGGGATTAGAGTTATGAATACAATTAGTGTTTTGGTTAGGATTAGAGTTATGGTTAGGTTAGGGTTGAGTTAGGGTTTAGTTTTGCATTAAGATTAGGATAAAGGCTAGGGTTAGGGTTATTGTTAAGAATAGGATTAGTGTTTGGAATAGAGTTGAGATTAGGGTTACAATTTAGGGTTATAATTAAGATTATGGTTAGGGTTAGGGTTCATGTTAAAGTCAGGGTTAGTTTAGGGTTACAATTAGGGTTTATGGTTTATGGTTAGGTTTAGAGTTACATTTATGATTGGGATTAGGGTTGGGATTAGAGATAGGATTTTGGATTAAGGTTAAGAATTTTTTTAGGGTTGAGGTTGGGGTTATGAGAAAAAGAATTAGGGTTAAGGTTATGATCATGGTTAGAATTAGGGTTAGGGTTAGTGTTAGTGTTATGAGAAATAAGGTTACGATTATGGTTAGGTTAGGGTTATGATTATGGTATTTTGTTAGTGTTATGGTAAGGTTATGGTTATGATTATGGTTTATGGTTTAGGGTTTATGATAAGGATAGAGTTAGTTGTGGGTATGGTTTAGGGTTAGGGTTGGGGTTAGAGTTATGGTTAAATTTAGTGTTAGGGTTATGAGAAATAGGGTTAATATTAGGGTTAAGTTAGGGTTATGATTATGAGTTTTGGCTAGGGATAGGTGTAAGTTAGGGTTATGATTAGGGCTTATGATTTATGATTTAGGGTTAAGTTAAGAGTTATAGAACTATTATTTCAATTATTGTTCAGATTAGAATTGAGAATACAATTAATCACCTACACTAACTATAATTGTAACCCTAAATTTAATTCTATCCATATCCCTAACCCTAACACTAACACTAACAATAAACCTTAACCCTAGCCTTAAACCTAATAATATTTTTTTTTTTTACTTTATAATAATTATAATATAAATTTAACAATAGTAATATCATATATTAATAATAACATATTACTATCAAATAGTACTAATATTAATAATATAATATTAATATCTTTTAATAATATTTTAATATATATCTTAATATTAATCTATATAGTAGACGTGGAAGTGGGTATTTTTTTAATTGGAAGAAAGAGTAAAAAATAAAATATACTCCTCTAAAATATTATCTCTCGACCTATACTATATAGATTAATATTAAGATATATAAACTACTATTATCATTTAATATAATTAATTAAAAAATATGTGAAATCTAATATATTAAACCTCATTTAATATTTAATATAACAATTAATTAATTAAATATATATTCATTTGCAAGTTAACATAAATATCTTAAATATAATATCCAAATACGTCCATACAATTTGAAAAACTTTCCATAGGAAGGCAAATTAATTCTTGTGGTTTGTCTTTTGGCATGCGGTGTACATAGAAATCCCTCTTGTGGATGAGCTTCACAGCCTGGCAGCACGATCATTAAAGATAAAATATAATTTCTTTTTCTCCTTTTTAACTCCTTATTTACCGTCTTACAGCGGGTGAAAAACGGTGGCGCTTTTTTTTAACTTTACGGTGGGTTGAAATTTCTTTTTTCTTTTGCCTTTATAATCCCCAGAAACCTGCAGACGAATTTAGCAGACATGATGAAGTCGGACAACCAAACGATTGACATACCTGTTGAATATGACGTGACGGGTACGTTTTGCAGGGAGCTAATTAGACTAGACGGGAACCCACCTTTTTTCCGGCATTAGAATGGGGAAATGCCGGTGGGCTTCGCCCATGTAGAATAGCCTATCGATAATAAAAAGGACAGCCATTTCTTCAAGACAACAAATGAAGTTTTCCTATTGTTTCTTTAGCAAGACCGAGATGACTACATCAAGAAAATATAGATGTGATTGAAATTCACTTGATCATTTGCTCTGCTTCTCCACTAATATAAGATATTGTAGGGCAGTTGAGTACTTTGCATATGAACCTATTTTTGGTTTGTCTGGAATGTTACTGATTTTTAGTGTAAATGTAAATCCATCATGTGCTTCAAGCAATTATGAAAAAGAAATTTACATTAGAAAGTACCAACTCAAATGAACGAGGGAAGATTACTAGTACTATATGGAATACTCAGTATGCAAATATTTTTTGAGGGTAATACACCTTTTACAATTAGGATGTATGGTAACCATCTCTGATCTATATATAGAAGCAAGGGAGTGTCTAGGATGTGACTATCAAAAATCAAGAGTTTACAGGACTGTGTGGAAGGTATAAAAACATGTAAATGAAGTGGGTTGATTATCACATGATGATGTTTAAAAGATTGTTTATATAAGATATACATCTAACATGTATTTTTATTTGTGATTATAAATATTATTAGAAAAATAATTGAAGAAATATATTCTTTTTTCCTTCTTAATTTAGATTATATATCAAAATAGATGAGTTTCATGTGACAACAAGACTTGGGCATAATAAGTCATAAGAAAACCCCCCTTGAAACCACAAGACATTTTGGATGTTAGGCAAATACTACTCCTTGATTAATTGAAAATTGTGACAAACATTGAGAATTTAGTATACTAACTAAAAGCTGATAGACAAAATATACAACCTATGAATCCTCCAAGCCTTATATCCATTTATAGTTCATATCTAAAAGTAATTTTACCTAGAAACTAAAGTATTATACCACTTCTACCACACACAATGCTACACCTTGAATATTAGTTTTAGATTATAGCACCTTTTCGTTTTCACGCCCAGATTTTGCAACACAAAGCTTTCCTTCCTCATCTGTGAAGAAAATTGGAGTATTCCCTACATATGCCCCAATTACCCATTTCTCTAGAGTCTCAAAGCCTCCCAAATGACCAAAAATATTTGAAAAGGCCAAGAAATTTCCAGAATGAATATCCTTTGTGCTAATATTTGCAATCCAAGGTTAAGGACGATGCTTAAATGATGCTCCCATGTGCTTCCTAAGAAACACAATATTTGCATTATGACCCAAACCAGTGTTTGAGAATAATGGAAAGACATCCCACAGAGCTAATAGTGTCTCGAGCATCCTAGAAGGCATGAGGAGTATTGAAATTCCATTCTTATTTACCTATCAAACACAACAATCCTCGAATGTCAAATATTAGTCTTACATAAAAACATGGACAATGGATTTACATTGCAAATACACAATAAATACATTCATATTCAAGTTCTTTTAGTCCTTCCCACATGTCAATAGTTAAGGTATGCTCCCATGCAGTAAAATAGAAGTCCCATGTCACTCGAAAAGGGGTAGAAAAACCATAAAGGTTCATGCATGTCCAGTTATGTGCATTGCTAGTCTGAATAATATGAAGGAAAGAGGAAAAAGAAGTGTGAACTAAAACAGAGAGTAGAAAATAGAGATATAAATATAGATGTGTATAGAAGCAAATTTGCATCTCTTATGAAAATTCTCCTTTTTCCCTTCTTCATTTTAGAAAACTAAATTCGAAGGCTAAATTCCACATAAGCCCGCTACCTTTGTTCCACTTGGTGGTTGTTTTGTGTGTTGGTAGAGGAATAACTATCAGGGATGCCCATGTGGTGTGCATACGTCCACACGACATGCTTATGTCCCTGGCAGATTCTCGCATCTAGAGCTTGCAAAGGCATTACACTTCTCATTGGGAGTCAACTTGGAATGCCCCCTTTGGCTGATCGACCCGAATATGGTTGTTTTCTTCATCCTTCTTTCAAATTCCCTCCTTCTACATGCATTTCAACTTCTTCACAACTTCTTTTGCATCCTCTAAACTTTCAATCCATCTTCTAAGCTCTCAACTTGATCACTCTCCACACATTCTAGCATTCAAGTAGCACTCTTGCACTCCATAGCAACAACAACAACACTCTATCAACTCTGTAGAGCAAGTGTGGAACCAACACCATTGCAGCAGAGGCTTGAGTTCCTCTCATTTTCTCCTCCATTAGACTTGAGTGCTCTTGGTAGAGGTGGTAAGCTTTCTACTCCTCTCCTCTATGATTTGGTGGGTAGCACCCTACTATTTCCATAGTGTTTTTTTGTTCTTTAGTTCATTTTTCTCTTTATCATATATTTCTCCATTATCGCTATCTTGGCAATCATTGGAGGTGGAAACACCAAAACGGGGGCCTGACTGAGGTAGACCCCTATACAACCACCCAAAAATTTTCCTCTTCATTGTGTAGGTGGACGTGTGGCTTGGAGTTAGCTGGTGAACAAGTACCTCTATGAGATTATTCTTTCCATCCTAACTCTTGTTTATTTGCTTTAAATATCATATTCGTACATATCTTGCCTACTTCATAGTCTTGTTTTGGCCCTTTGGAAGTAGTTAGCTAGGCTGTTAGTCCATTTTCTGGCGTTTGACCTTGCTTCTTTAGTCCTTTGGTCATACAAACGCCAACACATTTGAGAGACGCCAGCGTGTTGCATTTTGTCCTAGAATTGCGCTTCCATCCTCGGGCACATAGTTAAACACGAAAAGGCGACAATCTAGCCCCATTATGTGTTTGAGGGTTTGTAGAATGATTGAGGGACCTTATAGTTCTCATCATTCACCGTCCCGCATTTCCCTAACTTACCTCATTAAGCTAAAGGTAAAGTTAGGGCGGCCGCTTCCAGCTCTTGGCTCTCTCAGGACGCAGATGTGATTTGGGTCCCCTCTCTTACATTTTTTTGGTGAACCCAACACTTGAGACATTTTGGTTCCATTTTGTGATACTAAAAGTGCATTTCCTCATATTCTAAGAGTGTTGTAGGTGTATGTTGTAAGGCTACCCAACTTGCGACCCCTAGTTGGTGTAGTTGGAAGGTTCTGAAGGTGTTGCATAACGAAACCTTAATTGGGTCACCATCTTATCCTTTAACCTTTAGGGACTCTATGCAAGTATCGCTTAGTGTGTGTGATGGCCTCTTTCCTGCATCAACCTATCCCCTCTGCACAGCATGTGGATAGTGGTACTAGTATAAACTTCACTTCATAGGACCTGTCAATGGGTTTTAATAGGGAACCATCTCCTCTCTACATCCCTACGCAAATCAATGGAAACATTGTAGTGGGTGTTCTCATTGATCCGACGTCACAAGTAAACATCATAGCTAAGGAGATCATGTTGATTGACTTCTTACATAAAGATGGGTATGATGCACCTATGAGCACCATCTGCATGCATGATAGACTTTTTGTGCCCCCTTTGGGTAGTATTGTCCTAACGGTCTTAGTTGGACCTAAATCTGTAAAGTTTTTGTTTGACATCATCCACGCCCAGGTCCACAAACTCTTTGGAGGTAAAGTTGGAACCATGGTTGGTAACTATATAGATGGTACCCTGTGGAGTCATGCATAAATGTTTAAAATTTATCCATAGGGGTTTCGTACATGTAATTCATAACACTGGTTATAAACCATCGATTGCTCATGGTAGCTACTCCTTGAACTACTCTTGGCCTGCCCCTATTGGTCCTCTCCCACCTAGGACAAACCTCTTGCACTAAACGTATTAGAATTATAAGAAAGGGCACCTAAGGCTGAAAGTGAGATACCCTTCATTACCTTATGTTGTTTCACATAGGGCTTTCCTAAGAGCTAACCGTGATGCTACCAAGGCACATAGGAGGGAAGAAGAGAAGCAGTCCTGAGATCCTCCTTTTACTCTTCTGTTGTTCAGCCTAGCTTTTCCTCTTGCTCTGTTGAGGTGCCATCATATTCTGTTCTGCATTTGCAAGAGAATCCTATGGTGCCCACTTCAGAGAAAAAAGCCAAACATCCGCGTTTGAACTTCCTATTTTTTCCCATAGAGCCTAGGCTCATTCAAAATAATAGGAAGAAAGGCCCCCATGGAGAGTCCTCTTTGTCTCAACCTCCATGGCCTCCTACCACTCCTACTCCCAAAGTAGTGAATGGGAAGAGGCCCACTGGCAAGGCACTTGAGTTGACTCCCCCACCTTGCTGCTTCTCCAGCCACCCCCCTCCTGCTCCCCATTGAGTATGTTCTCGATCAAAAATGAGTCGTGATGAACACTCCCATGGCTAAGCGAGGAGCCTTTCATTCCCCTTACATGGCAGCACTAAACCAATTGAATTCAACATGGTTTTGAAACCCCAAACCCTCACAAAGGCTATTCTCCACACAAACTCACTCCTTCACTAGTAGGTCTGCAAACCTTTATTTTTCACCCTAACTCACATCAAACTCTCTCAACCAACCAACTCCTCATAGTTTTAGAGACCCATTAAGGAAAACTATAACATACCCCAACATCCCTAGCAATTCCTTTGGAACAAGAACTTGAAACCATACCTTCTACACTGACCTAGGCCATGAATTAGGCCATTTTTACAAAGGGTCGCCACTTTGATCTTGCAACCAACCCAAGAAACCTATGGGAAAGCACTATCCTACCAACAAAGCTCCAGATTTCACAATTTTTTTGCACATACACCCTTTCCAAAGCACTCAACCATAAAACCCTCTTTCCTTGGCATTTACTTGGGGATTTATTGAAAAACCACCTTAGAGTCCAAAACACTTCAAGCCACCACTTCAAACACGCTTCATTATGCATGTAGAAAATTGTAAAACACTCACCAAACCTTTTTCAACAATGAATCTTCAAACCCTAGAGTAAAACCTCCATTTCATGCAAATTTGACATAAAAACACACACAGGGAAGCAACATAAAACACCATCACTTATCTTCCCTGCATCACCAAAGCCTACATACATCTAAATAATTCTATAATGAGCCTTTCCACTAAGTCACAAAGGAAAAATAGTGGGTGGAAGGCTTTAAAAAGACATATTTTCACTCAAAACCTTTAAATTAGGGTATGTGGACCCGTTCTCAGAAATTTGATTGTAAAATGAAAAAAACCTTACAAAATTCCTCCAAATTAGACTCAAATGAGGGTTCACACATTAATCCATCACATTTTAATGCATTGGTTGCTAGGAGATTCTGTATGGGCACACACAATTCTTGTAATTGCAGACTGTGATGCAAACTACAAAAAATTGTAGAGCAAAACAAGTATCGTATTTGATCTTCTTTGATTACAAAAACTCTAACCTTCTACCTCGAATAAGAGAGAATTTTTAAACACAAGAGACACCAAATAACTTACCTCAACCAACTTCAACCACCTAAGCAACAAATTTTCAAAAATCCAACTATTTCCATTCAAATTTGTTGCAATTTTGCAACTTACAAATTTGACAACTTTTTCCATTTTGACACTTTTTGCACTATAGACTCCCTAATCACCTAGAACATTACAAGTGATCTATTTATACCTAATTTAACCCAAAACCATGACCTCACATAAGAAAATTGGCATTTCCCCTACCTTGACAAATTTTGTCAATCTTGACAACTTTTCAATGTGATCTACAACTTTCACAATATGGAACCAAAAGATACTCAAGTTTGCAAATTACATCAAAATGGTCTCACATTAGACCTTATTTAACCAAAAAATAACTCAAACATTCTAGACTTATCCATGCATGAAACAACCTAAAACAAATTCATTGGAAAAGGGTTGGTGCTCCTACACTATATATATATATATGAGCAGTTTTGACCCTGAAATATCAGGCTACCCCTGTTCCCTCTATTCATATTTTCTTTTCTCTTTAACTTTTATTTTATCTTTCTCCCTTCTTTGCTTGAGTTGTCCCTCTCATGTGTGACAATGCCACTTCTTCAACACTTTGATTTTTAGAAAATCCATTCGTTGTCAATGAATCTTTTCATGGAAATTCTTATAAATGTTCCTTTTCAAAAACAACATTCAAAATTAGGAGTATTTTTGAAAGAACTTTAGAATTTTCCCCTAAGGTGGGAGTGGCTATAACCTTCCCCTCATGTGGGGGAATTCTCTTCCTTTATGAGGTGATTCCTTGATGATGAATCAATTCGAGAAAATGACATCTCCTTTGCACTTTTGAACAATGCGTCCCTTTAGTGGACCCCTTCTTCAACCAGGGTTCCTAAGGGACCTATTTTAAATTTCTTTAAATTTTCGACGGTCTACCTGACTGTTTGCTTACTTGCTTGCATGGCTACTTTATGACTATGTGGAGTCCACTTTTCTAGGTTTCCTCCATGTGAGAGATCTTGGAGGATACCTCCCTGTAGGTTTGCGGGTCTGTAGGGCACTTACTGTGAGCTTTCTCCATGTGAGAGATCTTGGGGGTGGCTCCTCTACAGCTCTATGGGTCTGTAGGGTGCTTTCTTTGGGTTTCCTCCATACGAGAGATCTTGGGTTATACTTTCCCTATAGGTCTATGGGTTTTTAGGGCACTTTCCTTGGTCTCCTTCATGTGAGAGATCTTGAAGGACACCTTTCCTACAGGTTTGTGGATCTGTAGGGCGCTTTCCTAGCTTACTCCATGTGAGAGATCTTGGGGGATGCTTCCTTGCAGGTTTACAGGTCTATAAGGGACTTTTCTTGGTATCCTCCATGTGAAAGTTCTTGGGGGACACCTTCCTTGCAGGTCTGTGGGCCTATAAAGTGCTTTCTTCATGGGGCTTCCTTCATGTGAGATATCTTGGGGGTTGCCTCCTTCTAGGTCTGGGGGCCTGTAAGACGCTTTCATTCTTCAACTTCATAGTTCTATGGGGCTATGAAATCCTTTGCTTTTCCTGCACTCTCAAGTTCGCCAAATCATGGTCTGCTTCCTTGATGGTTTAGGTATACATTTCTAACCCTACTACGTTCCAATCTACTTTACCAAAGCACTCATCAGTACTTGTGCTTCCTAAAGCGGGGGGAAAATGTATAGAAGTGAATTTTCACCCCTTATGTAAATTCCCCTTTCCCTTCTTCACTTTAGAAAACCAAATTTGAAGGCT
>VDFB02229774.1:0-43887 GCA_007258455.2 Sequoia sempervirens
CTATCCTATATTGCTTCATTTTAAATCCATGTCTACCCTAGGGTTGCTTCTTTTTAAAAACTAGATGTGACTATCCTAGATTGGTCCTTTTTAAATCAGAAAAGGTTCTATCTGCGGAAGGCATCAGACTCAGAACCTTGTTTAGTTACAACCTGCATGTGCTAAAAGATCACCTATATGTGCCACAAGAACAAATGTGCCAAAACAGATCCTATAAGTGTTGCAAAAATTCCTAAATGCGCTAAAAGAACTCTTAAATGCACTAGAAGATAATGTAGGAAAAATTTTACAAATTTTTTAGTAAACTGAACTGGGTATATGCGCCATTCTATTCTTTATAAGCACCGTTCTATTCCCTAAATGCGCTAAAACAGTTCTTGGATGAGCCAGAAGACCTGCACAAGTGCCGAAAGAAACCCAGTATGCACCGCAGAAACCCGCGGATGTGCTAAAACATAATTTTTTTCCAAAAATCTGAATTCCAGAATGCAAAATCCTATAAAAAAAACCTGCAAATGGACGTTAAAAAAGGGGCAATGCCCCACGGTGGGCGCCAGAAATGTGTGATCGATTTTAGAGTGTGATAAATATGCAAAAACAAATAAATCAAACACATCGATAAACCATTATATCAAAAAAAAAGTTTAAATGAAAATAAATGCAAACTCTTTCTTTTGTCTTTGATGTCGTCCTATCGTCCTCTATCTCTAGTGTTTTTGTAGATTCTAGCTGGCTCTCAGATCTTGGGCTAGGCTCAACAAACGGTCTTCCTAGAGAACGAGATTAAAATATGAATGCATGCAATACTATGCTAAGATGTGATTATGCTGATACTAGGCATGATTGATAAAATGAAAGATTACGAAATTGGTAAAAACAAATTAAAGATGCTAGAACAATGCTAAAGATGCTAGAATGCTAGAATGCAAGTAATCTATAATTTGTATAGGTTATAAGTTGTAGGTGTCCCCAATGCTTGGATTCATAGGGATATTTATAGAGTTTTCTAAAGAATTCTGATTGGCTAAGGTGATCAATGACTGTGAAAATTCCTGGCAGATCAAATAGTCGAAGATGGACAAGACTGGAGAGAAAAATAGAAGAAAATAAAAAGTAAGCTTTGTTTCCTTTTTTGGAAAAGAGATAAGATGAGATGATAAAGATGAATTATAAAAATCATCTTTTTGTGAGATTTTAGAAAGATTTTGAAGAAGATAAAATAATGGAATTCCTTATTAAATTCACTCATTCATTTATGGGTGATATGGAGATTTTTAAAATATAACATTTCAATTCCCAGATTTGGAAGAATAATGGAGGATTTACAATTAAATAAAAATTTTAATTCAAGGATTTGAAAAGATATGGAGAAGATATTTAATTAAATAAAGATATTTAATTAAACTTTTATCGAGAATTCAATTAAATAAAAATATTTAATTAATTAGAAGAAAGATTTGGTAAAGAGGCCATTTAAATTTAATTAAATAAAAAAAGACTTAATTAAATTCAAAAGTGATAATTAATTAAAATAAAATAAAGTGTATTTATTTAATTAATCAAGTAGACATATGAATGTGAAATAATTAAATAAAAATGATTTATTTAATCATGATTTAAGAATAAATTGAATGAATAAATACAATTAAATTAATTAAATTTAATCATATGTAGAGGACTTTAGAGAAAATAATTAAATAATAAATATTTAATTAAATGCCAGGATTAATCAGACATGACCAATTTTATGCGTATACAAGATCTATATCATTAGGCACATGAGTATCCTGTAGAGCTTTTGTAAGGATTTATTGGTGGATTGGTGAAGACTTAAGCTAATCCAAGATAGATATTTGGGAAAGGGTCTTATCAAGATGGTTAAGTATATTATACTGTGAGCTCATAGGAGTGGGCTGAGATGAAGAGGAAGTCCCAGGAACTGTTATGTGGGTATGACGTGTAGTAACGACACACTGAGGGTCTTTTCCTTTGACATGAATCATAGAAATGTGTGGCTCTGCTTGAATAATGCACATAACAATGCCATCATAGTTATAGGGTACATTCTTATAGCTAACATTATTTGTGCTGTTATTCTGGTTGTTATTGTTGTTAGGCCCAGGATTTGCATTTGAGGTACTGACACCCTGATTGTGCTTAGGAAAGGAATTTTGATATATCTGTAATTGAGCATTGGATGATGTAGCCTGATTTGCATCCACTAATGTATCACGTCGATCTATAAGATCTTGGATATAAGTTTTTAAGCCTTGACATTTATTAGTGGAGTGACCCTTAATCTTGTGAAAGTCACAGTACTCATTTTCCCTATGTCAGGCGGGTTTGGGATTTGACTCATCAAAATGATTTGTCACATGATAAGTGATTGGATAGCTCACTTTTACCAGCCTCTTGAAAACAACATCTACCCAAAGGAGTGAATGAGCACTTGTTATTCCCTTGATTGGACTGTTGGGAGGATGGGGTGCACCATGCGGTACATATATGATGTTGGAAATTGATTGTAGATTAGGGACATACTGCGATCTTTGCAAAGTGTTGGCTACTTGGATGTGTTTGGTATCAGTAACACCATCATTGACATCATTTTTATTCTTGTTCTAGTAGCGGGATTTATCTCCAGATGACTTATCCTTATCTTGGTTGAAGATTTTGATTTTCCCCTTAGCAATGAGGGCCCTCTCAATGATAGTTCCCTTCTCAATGACCTTTGCCAAAGTGGTAACACAATGGAGGCATAGATTATGTGCCAATTCATGATGAACGTTAGCAACAAAGATGGTTACCAAATCCTTCTCATTGAGATGGGATTTTAGCCGACTAGCCAAGGCTCACCACCTTTGCAGGTAGCTTGAAAACGTTTCCCCCTCATGCTGGCTATCTTTCAGGAGATCTAAGGTATCAATGTCCTCCAAATTGAAGGAGAAGTGTGCAACAATTTTTTCTGAAAGCGCGAAAGAGGAGATTGATCCCTTCGAAAGATCCATGAACTAGTCTAGAGCTTGCCCCATTAGACTCTTAGGGAAGAGTCGCAAGAGATAATTGTCATTATGCAGGACTTCTTTTCAATGTGTGTAGAATTTTTGTAGGTGGTTTCTTGCATCACTCCTTCCTTTGTATTTATCGAATTTTTGCATTTCAAAATGCTTGGGGAAGGGGACAAGTGAGATGGAGGGATCAAATGGATAGGGGAAAATCTCCTCAAATTTGAAGTTCTTAGATGTCCCCGCTTATAGGTCTTTTAGCACAACTTTTATCTCTTCCCACTCTTTATTGATCGGTGCTAAAGAGGAAGGATCTACTGGATTGGACTGATCATAAGGACTATATTGCTGAAGGGATGGAGGCAGAGGAAAAATGGACTGACCATAGGATGGTGAAGATGTATATGACAAGGTTTTTTTATATTGATTGGGGACATTGACTATGACTGGGTATGGCTTCTGTTGGTATGATGGCGGGGCTTGATAAGATGAGGAGGAAACTTGCTGATATGGCGATTGTTACTGGGAGTAATATGGGTTGGATTGGTAATTATAGGTTGTTTGCCGTCAGCTTAAGGTGGCGCTTCAAGCCAGAGTGGATCCGCCAGCAGTGCAGGCACTCGGCTCGCTACTACGATCTGTGCAAGACAACTGTAATTGGTGGATCATACTAAGAAATAAACGGGACTGACTGGATATGGCGGGTCAGGAACAATACGCGCCTGCGGGGCGGCGGCAGGTGTCAAAATGGTGGCTCTGAACTTGCGAAAGGTCCTGCCGCGGACTCGTACCGACTTTGCGGAAATGAGGGGCCGGCTGGATAAGCATGCAGTGGCTGCCAGTAAAGATAGCCCAGGATGGACTTGGGGGCCAAGCATGGATCCGCGGATCATGCAGAGGCTCTAACAGGACGATGTGCCACCGTGAGAAGGACCCAAGCACCAGTGAGGGCTGTGATTTTGATCACTCCTGCCAAGTGCAGGCTTGCTGCTGATGATGCTGCAAAATCGGTGCGTGATGCGGCTGGGTGGAATAAACCGGGGTATGCTGTGGAGGCTGTGATGGGGGTCATCGGTGGTTAAGTGGCGGTGGTGCCCGGCGGGCTACTGGCGATATCGGCTGACGGGATATTCTTGAGGCTGCTGGGATGTGAAATGAAGATGGGGCGTTTGATGTGTGTGTGCGGAACTAGGGAGGTGGAGGTGGCACACTGTAAGGATTTTAGGGGAAACATTTGCTACCCTCAAAGTAACTGACCCATCGGTATCTTGGGCTTTGCTGGTGCGGGCATGGTATGTTGAAATCTTTGGGATAGTCAAGTTTCTAAGTGCATTGAGTGGACCCTACAAATACGTCAAGACCAAGAGGGATTGTTAGATTAGGTGTTTCCACATCGAAATCGGACAATGTGTGGTAGAAGCCGAAGCATGACATTGCTAACTCGGGTTGGATACCATGTATCTTGTGTCAAGTGACTTTGGGATGTGTGGGACTAATGAACTGGGATTTAGATCTTGTGGAAGAGCGAGTGGTGCAAGGGGTGTAATGTTGAAATATTTTGATAAATCAAACCTCGATGGTGGATTGATACCCTTTAGGAGTAACGTGGTGAGGATTTTATCCCCATGCTAATTGAGAAGATGATCTATCATTTGCACATTAGTGGGATTTCTAAGGTACTTGTCAACTATGAGATTAGGTTGGCTAACCATGCTTTCATCGGGAGGGGATTGATTATGGACCTCAGTGTTAGATTATGATGAGCCACCATTGATGGGTTGATCTTGAGGGATGTGAGGTTGAGCACCTTGGGATTGTTTTTTTTCCATGAGCTTCTTTGCTTGCGATTGGGTAAGGGACATGAAAATGCAAAACAACTAGGTGGCTAAGATGACACTAAGCCCTAAGATGCACTTAAATGATGTTCTAAATGATAACTAAAAGGATTTCTATGATGATAGATTAATTGATTGAATGCCTGATGGGATGATTCAGATAACTAATTAAATCAAATTCGATTAGGTTGATTGATTGGATTAGATGATTGATAGGATTGGATTGGATGAGATTAACTCTAAACTAAGTTCATGGGCTTAATTGGATGATGTACGATGTTGATGATTGGATAAAAGGATGAGAATGACACATAATCTGCCTCAAGATGATAGGAGATTGATTAAGCCGTGAAGGATTACTAACTCAGGACGGATGACAATCCTAAGTGAGCGTAAGTGATGACAATTAAGGTCAGTTACCTAACCCAATTGGAGAAAATCCCCTAAAATAGAGTTCAAAGGATTTAGATTGATGGATCGATGATGTATATGCAATCTAAGGATGTCCTAAGATGTACCTATATGATTTGATTGAGGATTTGATGACTTTTGAAAAATGCAGACATACTAAAATGATGATACCAGGAAGATGGATGGTGATAAAAAAATTTTGATCACAAAATTGGACTAAAAGAACAATAGGATTTCAATGTTCCGAAGGATTAACTCTCGAGAGTTTTGTATGGGATGTGCATACACCTCTCTGTGTGACAAGATCACCCTTCTAAGTGATGGGATCACCTATCTAAAGGTCAATGGAATCACCTCTGTGTAGTGCAGGTTCGCTTATCTAGGAAGTGGGATCACCTATATCTTGAGATGTCAAAAAGAAATAGGTAGGCATGAGACACGATATCGCCTATCTAGGGTTCATGATTTCCTTTATCTTGAGATGTACGAACATTGATAGAAACACCTATCAGGGTAACAAGTTCACCTATTTCCTCTAATGAACTGACTGGGGATAAAAATTCCTATGACAGGATCCCCTATGGGTTGAATAGAACTGCCTATTTCTTGAATTGTACGGAAAGGGATAGTACATACAGGATATGGGATTGCCCCTGCAGACAGCAAGATCACCTATCATGAAGGATGTATGAATGAGGGAGACACGGATGAGACTCAGGATCGCCCCTGCGGATAACAGGATCACCTATTCTAAGAACAAGCAGGCGGGGATGACATAGACCAAACTTAGATTTTCCTAAAAGGATGATAGGATCACCTGTTCTAGGGGAACGGGCGAACTCAGATGACATGGATTGGATAGAATCACCTAGGAGGATAGCCGGATCGTATGTTCAGGGAACAGGTAGACATGGGGTTGCCTAACAAAGGGACCCACAAGAAAATTTGCTCCTGACAAGGATGGATTTGCCTAAAGGATGACTAGACTTTGACTCAAGAGACAAAATCTCCCCTTTCCACGATAGGATCGCTTGTCCACAATGAAATTTTTCCCTTGTGAGAAGAAAACTCACCACTGAGGACAGTGGTAGACTATGGCAAAGGGAAAAAACACGACAAACAACAAGCAAAGGGCTAGACTGACTTAGACTGATGACAAGCATTGGTATCGCACAAGAAGACACTCCAAGCAACACAATCATAGAATTAGTAGTATGGGTTTTCTAACTCGATGTTTGCCCACCACCTTGAGGGGACACCCTAAGCTTAATACTCTATGATATCGGGGTGGTTCTTTGGATGACCCTTTCTTGTGAAGGTGGATAGATAGCGATTCAGTGGCATATGGTCATCAACAGACGCCACATGCTCACCTTCATGCTCTCTCTCAGAGACTATCATAGTCCACCATGAGGATTTCTATCTCAAGCCAAGGGAGTACGTGGTGAGTAACTGGGTGATCCAACAATACCAGCTTACAATTTTTGGCCAAACTGGACATTGAACTAAATTTTTTTTAACAAAATCTTCACTTTCGGGAATCTATAGGTACTAAACCATGATGAATTTGAAGATGATGCAAACTAGTGATTTGTGAAATTTTGTCTGTAGATTCTAAATATATTTTTAAATTAGATTGTATTTCATATCCTTCAAAAACTAGTTTTTAACAGTAAACACCATTTTTAAAGAGTGGTGTTCACCGTATGCAACATAAATTTTTTTGTATGAAGGATAAAATTATAATTTTTTTGAATTTAGATTTGTAACTATGATATCTAGCACTTTCATTTGGTTTCATAGTGTTTTATTGGATATTTTTCTCTTAATTAAGTTTTGAAGTCAAACCAATTACAATTTAGACATAGGCAAACCGTATACAACATAACTTTTTTTGTGTGTACTGAAATTCAATTTTATTTTTTTGTTGGATCAAGGACATCAATACTTAGCACAAAAATATTTTTTAATTTTTTTTTTGGTACTCTACTATTTTTCCACATCTGTAGAACAAAGAGCTTGATTTTCATTGAAAAACCTATATTCACAAGAAATAAAAAATAAATATAATAATCAAATTAAATATATTTAAAATTATACTTTTTGGGAAATTTATAATAAGGACTACATACAAAAAATAAATTTTAAATGAATCTAGCTTGATCCCCCAAAAGATAAATCAAAAGTGGTTTTTTATCAGCATTTTGATAGGTGTAAAGGAGACTCCGTTATAGGTATCGTTTAAAACTAGCGGGGTTCTATCCAAGGGGGTTTGATCTAAGGTGGTTTGATCAAACCATATTCAATTGAAACTCTTTACATTGAAATTTCAAGGCTTAAATCATTATATTTTCTAAAAATATGTGATTTTAGCAAAAATAAGGATGTCCCAAAAAATGTAAACCACTATTGTGGGATCACCCAACTTCGGGGTATGGTGCACACCCCCTACACTACACCAAACTGCAACTGAAACAAGGGCCTCTATCTAGGCTAAACAAGTCTCATGCGTCATTGATACACCAAGAGGGTGCATGAGGCACAACCGTGAACACTAGCCCATCACAAGTGTGTATCAGGAGGCCCAGTGAGGTACTGGAAACTCAGACCAACCCTACACCTCTTATCTAGGTATCACCCTAGCTTCAATGCTTCACTAAACACAACGTGAATAGATTGGGGTACAACTTTGGCTCTCCCCCCTTTATATACCCCATTGGTAACACGTGGTTGAGATCATCCCCCCGGGTGATGAAATCGCAAGCAGGTCTCACTAAGGGAAGGAAACACTAGACGATTTAGCTAGTCCCTAGGCTCATACGTAGCATAAGGGGAGAGCTTACATGCACTAGAACTTCTTGGGTAGACGAGATTGGACTGGAACAACTTGCGATTTTTGTCACCCAGGCTCATCGAAAGGTGCAAGGGGAGTGGATACGTCAACAAATTTCTCCCAAACACAACAAACAAATTAATTGACCCTTTAATTAATCTACGTGTGCCTAAATTAGTGTGAAAAAAAGAAACAAACAAAGCTAACTAGGGGGTCTTCGACCGTTCATCTTGCAAAAAATGAATTAGTAGTTTCAATCACCGGTCTTCATCAAATGTGAGAGACAAGCTACACAAATTGTTAGTTAAGTTGCACAATCACCAAAAAATGAGTTAGCTGATTAGTATCCAAAACCAAAATCAAATTGAAGCTCAAATAAGAAAATTAAAGGTTTTGGAATACCCCAAATTTTCCCCTGTGTAGAGAAAATCCGCCTTAGTTTATGATGTAGGGTCACTTGTCTTCTGAAGAGGCGGGAACGTTTTCACCTTTTAGGTGGAGGGGCATATGCACCTTTGCCTCTATAACTTGTGCAAGTTCACCTCTCCCTTAAGCAGGTCCACCTGTTCAAGTTGTTCTACCCGTATTTGCCTCTATACTTAGTGATCTAGATTGATGAATGCAAGTTCGCCCCTTTTCTAGAAGGGCGGTAGTGAGTTCACCTATTAGTGTTGCAGATCCACCTTTGTATCAAGTAAGTTCACCCCTCGGGGGTGGATTTTCCCTTGCGTGTAAAACCCAAACCTGCAAAATTTCAAACAACAAGAAAAAGTAAAATAGACCTGTGATGTGGGTCCCACTGAGCATGCTAGAAATGTGTGCAAGTGAATTATAACCTAGAAACGCAAGACAACAATGAAAATGCAAGCTAGAAAAAACAAACAAAACACTCAAGATTAGGCCTAGTTGAATTCAAACAAAGCGCAATGAAAATGGAACCTTTTACCTTGTTCAAATTGATGGTTTGGTTGGCCCTTGTTGATGCTCCATTGTGTGCTCCTTACTTAGAAAAATGAGATGTAACTATGATAAAAATGAATCTATGAGGATGGAGATTGCAATGGTGGATATGGGTATTGAAATGGATGCAAGATGGAGGCTCAAAATACTACAACAATGGTGTATGCAAAAATGGATAAGTGTTGGTTTTTGGATGCTTGAGTGCTTGCATTCTAAAGTGGATTATTTGGTGATTTCCAAATGATAACAATTCCTCTACTTTTAGGGGAAGTGCCTCTAAAGAAATGGAGGGTCAATATTGATCCATGGTGGAAGTGATCAAGGGCTAGGGTGAGTTGAGAACTCACAAGCCCTCACAAGTTGATATGTGAATATGACATGGAAAAGAAGGAATGATGTGGAGATGACATGGAGGTACTTTGATGTACCTTGGGAATGGAAAAGATATCCTTATAAAGGAGGTCCTTTTCCACATGTGCCTTGAGAGGACATGTGAGGAATTGAAAATTCCTCACAAATCCTCATGGGGATGGGAGAAGGAATTTAAAATTCCTTGAAATGCCTTGGAGGAATAAATGTGAATTAAAAATTCATATAGGGAAGGGGATGCCTTCTCCAAATAGAGAAAGCATTTAATGTAGGTTGACTAAGGACACATATCATAAATGGCATGGAGATTAGGTTAGCTTAATTAGGTGATTAAGGTTGTGCAAATGTGGGATTAAACAAGCTAATGAAGGATTAGAGGCAAGTGGGAGATTATGGAGGATGTGACCCTAATGATGATTAGGGGTGTGCACATCCTAATCATAGATTAATTATATTAATTTGGATTAAAGAGGATCATGGAGGATGTGACATGAGGAGAGAGAAGAAAATGAATTAAAAATTGATTTAATTCATTTGGGCTAATGACTAAATTAAATAAATTGGTTTATTTATTTAACTTAGAGATGAATAAGATAAGGTGTTTAATTGATTAATTAAATACCTTAGGGACATTAGACGGAAGTGAAATATTAATCAAATAATAAATTATTTAATTAATATTTCTAAGGGATACAAGATAGAGGAATATGAGGATGAATTTGACCATATGGGAGTGGTCAAATTTAGGTGTCTATAGTTTCAAAGTGAAAAACCACACCAAGAGATAGGAATGTTCGCTAATACATGGCACCAACATATGAAAACTCTATATTCTATAGAAGTCTATTTTGGTTGCAAATTGATTGGTATCATTTGAGCATGTGCACATTTGAATTAGTCTTTAGCTACTGTCAACTAAAAGGGTTGATATGTAGTATATTAAGCTAAGTTTACACTAATATTTCTGCCACCTTTTAGCTATATGTTGCGAGTTGATTACATGCATCAGATCTGTTGACTGGCATGCCTTTTTTGTAGGCTGTAATATCTCAATTTTTTGTATAAATAGAGAGGCAAGTTCTTTCATTTAGGATGCACATTTTTGCAAATCTATTCTAGTGCAAATATTTCAAGAGCTGCATTTTATGAGAGCTAGAGTTATTTTATGAGAATATAGTGTTATTTTGTGAGAATATAGTGTTATTTTTTGAGATTATAGTGCTTTTTTGAATCAAAGGCTATAGTGAAGAATTGTTGTGAGTTGGAAAAATAAGCTAGTAAGCTGCCATTGGAAGGATGTGTGTCAAGTTTTTCAATCAGGTTAAGCATATTATAGGAATGTGGATCTAGTCTTCTCTTATTTGTCTTTATTTATGAAAGATTAAGAATTGAATTCTTTATGAGATTACTTGCATTAGGAAAAAATAGCATTTTCTTTGGAAAGGAAAAAGAAGCTATTTTATGTTTTTCTATGAAAATTCTTGTATTTACTCTTGAAAGGAAATAGAAAAGAGCAATGGAAAGTACTAATAAAGAGCAATTGTTTGAAGGAAAGAGATTTCCAAATAAATTGAAGTAGCCAAACCAAGCACCACCAAAGCAAGAGAGACACAAGAATTTGTTAAGGGGAAAAAACAAGAAAAAACCCCAATATTATGAATGGAGGCAAAATGTTTAAAGAATAATACAAAGAGAGAGAGAGAGTTCCAACCTTAGCTTGCTTGCATGAGTCTTGAAGAATGAGAGGAGAGGCACCTCAATAAGTAGAGGTGAGAAGAAGGAGTTAGAATGTAACTCCAAACTCAATGAATGCCACCATTCATCTATGTGTGTGCAAAGTGTCACCTCTTAAGGAGGACAAAATATTCCTTAATAAAGGAATTAAAAATAAGCCATCCTCACACATGTGTGAGATGACAAAAAAGAAAAAAAGACTTGTAGGGATTCCTTTGGAATATTCCTACAAGTTAATAAATAATTACAATTAAAGAATAATCTTTACCAAGTAAAGATTAATCTTCTAACAACTCCATAATAGGAGGGAATGCGTGTCATTAGTATTAAGATACTAGGAATGATTAACCAAGGATAGCTTAAGGGTTATTCATAGCTAAGTTATTTGATTGAAATAGATACCTTGTAAGTTACACCTGGGATTTGAATATCCATTGAAGGGAGGGTAACTTGTATTTATTCTTTGTGGGTAGAAATACCATTAAGTTTTTGGGAAAGGGAATAGGATGTTTCTAGGGTTAAAGATTACCCATTGGAGGAAATACCTATGCATAGATTATAGTGGCCTAAAGTCAAATCGAGCTTGAGTAGTGTATGTGAGTAGGATGATTGTCACTCAAAGTATTGAGTGAGAAAACTTTGGCCAAAGTAGTGTGTTAGCCTTTGGCTCCACTATCAATTCACTGTGATCCATTTATGCATGCTATTTCCAGATTGTAGGGTTTACAAGTTCTAGTCATGTAGGACACAATACTAAGCTCAAAATGGTTGTCATTACAAGGTTATTCCACCAATCTCTTTGTCAAAGGGTAGGGAAATCTATCATATGATAGATGTGCGAGGGACCACATATGAGTTTGTGGTTCAAAAAAAAGCGATTGAGTGATGCTTCTCCTCCTCAACAAGAAACATAAGACCAAGATTTGAAAGGAGATTCTTGGACCATCTATTTCTATTGTTTTGAAGCTCGGTTGAGCTATGTATGTACTTTGTACACATTCTTTGGAATATTTTAATATGTGAATTATTATATTAAAATGGAATGAATGTTGTTTTTTGTTATGAAATCTATGTTCATTTGTTCTCTATAATTTTTTTTTATGGCAATGATTAAGTTACATAGTTTATTTACTTGCAAAGTGAAAAATTAGGAAAAATTACTTCAGTGAAGGGATGGCATGTTACATGTGGTATTAGAGCTACCAAGTTTAGCTTTGGAACGTATGAGATTATCATACTTTCCATCCAATGTTATCTAATGTTTTGAAATTGTTATGCTAGGATGGTACATCTTAGGTTAACTGCAAGAAAGTCAGTAATCAGTAATGAGAGCTACCTAAAGGATAATAAGGAAAGAGAGGCCATCATACAAACAATTGAGGGTACCAACTATGACAGTATCCTCTTGTTAAGTGACAGTAAAACCTTTAGTCACACTCTTTCACAGATTAGTGATGTAAAGAGAAAGATGAGGATGGAAGCCAAGTACAACTATCTACCTTCCATCTCATTAGCAAAGTATGAGTCTTTATCACTTTCCAGGGGTATGCCCTCAGAAGGAAGTGTTAATCCAACATTTATTTTTAGAGACCCTAGAGTTCTTTCGATGGTAGAAGTAATTGTAATTTCCTCGAGTAATGAATCAGAGGGTTATGTCCCCTGTAACTATGTATTGGATGAAAAATCTAAATGTTAGTATCCATTTTGGGATAGATATGAACAAATGAGAGATGAACAACAATCACAATATGTAGGGTATACCCCATTGAGTTATGTGTCAAAGAGTGAATCTGAGGGATACTCTCCACTTGACTATCTAAATAGTCACTCCATGTAATCAAAGGATATTGAGATCCAAATCATGTGTTTATCAAAAATCTTGCACTTAAATATTATGTGGAATTCCTTATGTGCGATTGAAAGCTCATTTAAATGTTTCCATAAGATAATGATAACAAGGTTGAATCTAGTATGGATGAACCTTTGAAGGTATTGTAGACACTTAAAAATATCTTGAATGACATCATGCACTCGAATTAGGTATACTAACATCATTTCATCCTAAAATCCATCCTCTTTCGCTTAATTAATTAAATTGGCCTAGCTATTTAATTAATTACATCATTTTCATCTATTAATCTAATTAGATGGATTCATCCCCTTCCATGCTAACATTTGATCTCATTAAATTAAATAAATCGAATTAGTTATTTAATCCCTAAATTCCTCTTATTTAATTAAATAACCCTAAGTTATTTAATTAAATGTCATCTCATATCTCCACTTTTCATTAAATCATTTATTTAGTGAATATCATGTAATTCCCCTAATTGCATAATTAACATTGTTTTAATTATCAATTACTAATAAATCTAATTTCCCCCACTTGCAAAGGAATATTCCAAGAGAATATTCCTCCTTTGCACATTCCTCCGAAAAGAATATTCCCATGGAATAGTCCTTCCCCTTTTGCACATTAAAACTTTTATTTTAATTTGCTAAATATCTATTTCCCTCACCCATGAGAATATTCCAAAGAATATTCTCTTTTCTCACTCATTTGAAACAAAGGAATATTCTCCTTCATAACAAACTTACAAGACTTCTTGTGTAAGTTAACTTACAAGACTTGTTGTGCAAGTTAAAAGTGTGTTTGTTTGAAGGAGTGTGAGCCCTTGATTCTTTCCTTGATCCATGTGATCATTGATTCTCATCCGTTGATGAGAATCCATGATCCATGTTTCATCTTTCATCCATATTGGACCATTGGTTAACCTTTTTAATCTTAACCCTTCATTTCTCATTTTCTCTCCTATAAATAGGTAACTATTTAGAGACAAATAGATCCATCTTTTGACATCAAAATTATGTTGTTAAAATCACTCTCACTTGCACTCACATTTAATATGATTTTAGCTTAATTTACTAGCATATTAGCTTAGTTTCCATTGATGGCTTCCCTAATAACATAAATGCATCCATCTAGTATTGTGTAATTAGGGTTTCAATACTTTTAGCTTATAATTCATTTAGACTAGATTTTCACTCATCCATATCAATTATCTTAGCATAGATCATGTTAAAATAGCTTGCATCATGTTCATTTAGCTTTAAATCATGTTTCATCACACATGTTTCATCAGTTTCATCAATTCTCTTCAATATAATCGATCGGAACAGGCTCATTTATCCACGAGATTGGGAAAGGGTTGCCATTCCACATTAATGCGACACCACTCCCCCAATAGGATAAGTTTCAATGGATTAGAATAGGTGTTTCAAAAGCCTTTGTAGTTTAACATGGTAAGCTTTAATGGATTCCTAGTTTAATTTTCATTTGATTGATCTTATTGGGATTGACATTTAGTAGCATAATTACACTTTGTATCCTCATGGATCAAGTGTAGTTTTCCCATACTAATTTGTCGGTCACATTTTGACACTAGAAGGAGGGCATAACATATCAAATTTAATGAATTTTTCTCTCAAATTTTGTTTTTCAAGTTTTTGCAGGTACAATGACAGTCTTAGAGATTTCAGTGATGCCTTTGTCAGGTATCACCATATAGCGACGTTATTTCCATCAGATGTAGCGATGCCTAATTAAATCACTAACACTGATTAAAACAAACTGTGACACTAATACTTTTTAGAAGTATCCATAATTTAAATATGGAAACACCACCAAATAGCGACGCTATCGTCATCTATGTCTTACTGTAGAGTGATGCTATTTGTCACCATAGCAACGCTCATTTGACTTATGGTGATGCTATCATAAATAGCGACGCTTTTTTCTGGTAAGCAAAAATAGGGAGTGATTTTTAACATGTGCTTTAAATTTTTTATATTCTCTACTTTTCAAACACATCACTGACTTTTCGCTTTTTTAGGCTAACTGGTTTTGCAAGTTTGGACAATAACATTCGAAGTGAAGAAGCATTTTATCATTAATTGTATAATTGTAATAAGTGTTTCAACACTTTGGGGCAATTATAACCCATTTATCATGCTTTTTTATTTCACGCTTTAGGACCAAAATAGCTTTCAATTGGGTTCTAAAATGAACATTCAATTGGTTAAAATTGAACCCTCACATCATTTTTCTTGTAGGATTAAAATTGAACAATTTACAACTTCCACACTTCATTTAGTGCTTAAAATGAATTCATTTTGCTATGATGGATTAAAATGAACATGTGTTTGATTTGCTTAAATATACTCATTGTGCATATCCAATCCCCTTGTGCTTCATGCGATCTTGGGTGAAGAGAAACACACAAGTATATTTTTATTGCTTGGAAGCACTTATCCTATCTCCTTGTGCCTATTGGCAATCTTGGGTGACGAAAATCATTTTATGCTTCAAACATGTGTAACCTTTAGAGGGCCTGCCTTCCAATTTGTGAGAGGGAATGACCCAAGAGGTGCTTTCTATCCGGCTCACTATATAAATAATTTGGAGTGACAAAAGTCACTAACCAACTAGTTGTGGTTGTCCCATATCGACGAAAGTCTCCCTTAGCATCCTTGTGATGTGTTAAAACCCTTAGATGTTTCTAAGGGCCAGGAGGCCTCTGAATTGAGTGAATCTCTACGTGTATGGTACCAATCTATCCCGAATATGGTCATTAAAAACCTTTTTGTAGTGGCTAACCAAGTCCAATTTTGAAACGTATTTCAATGTAGTGCATGGGAGTAGCACCATGCCCAAAAGTTACTTACCATGTCTGGTTTTTGATTGAGGCATAGAGAAAATGGAGAATGTAATCCTTTGCTTGGTGTGTCAAGATGTTACGTTTCCTTGACATAATATATTTTTCCACTTCATCTTCATGGATTAATCATCTCTTTCGATGATGGTAAGCCTACCGAAAAATACGTACCCAATCTAACTAGGATTGTAAATGCTTGAGAGTTAGTTTAACACACACTTAATTCCAAAACAATTGAAAAATAAACATTAACAAGTCTTTTCAAAATTTCAAACCCTTTGGTCTAAGTATGGATACCCTTTGACAAAACCTTGATATTGATGCTTGTCCTAAGAATTTATTCTTAGATAATTCTAAATATTTTGGTTTATATCTCAATCCATACTTCCCAAAGTTAGCCTATGTAACTATGTCCCTAACTTCATCCCTTTCAAAAAATTGACTTCGTGGAATTGATGATGTTTTTGAAATAGAAATTTAGTTTGAACTTAAGAAAGACAAGTGTTTTTGGTAAAATGAAACTCATTCAAGCAAGATAACTTGATAAATTGAACCCCACATGACCATTTGGCATCCGATCGCTTCAATTGAACAACCCAACCTTACACCCGCTATCATTCAACCAAAATTTGAACTCATTGAAGGAGAAAAAAATGATATAATTAGTAGTTTGAGAAGCTTCACTTTTGAAAAAAAGGAAACACCAACCCAGTGGAGAAATGCAACATACATCATAGATGAAGAAGAGGAACAAGCTGATATTGTGGTTGGAAGGCCCATATTACCACGACTTGCGTGGCAATAAATATCCTTTTTTTTCCTATAAACTTGAACTTCTCTAAATGACCTCACACAAAATCAAAATTCCGAAGAGAAGGCCTACATTCTGTCACTTCAAACTTAGACGACATAGTAAAAAAGCTATCAAACAACACCTTGAGGCACTTTATCAAAATAAGACTAGATTGACAAGGAACTTTTTTGGACATGTTTCAATGAATAATCTAGAGTTGTATGCCCTGTTTGAAAGTCAAAACATTAGTTTTTCCATAATCTTTAACTTCTCTAAATGATCTCATGCAAAATAAAAATCCCCAAGAGAAGGTCTACATGCCACTAATTCAAACTTAGACATCATAGTTCAAAGCACATTAGAAGACGTATCCTAAGACAATACTACAACAAGAACAAGTTGGTAACAAGGTTTTATAGACTTATTTCATTGAATAATCCAGACATGTATGCTCAATATGAACCCCTCATTTAAGTCAAACATTGATCTTTTGGATTTTAAAACTTTAGAGGTCTAGCATGTTTGTCACCACCTTGGTCTTTGAAAACAAAAGCTCACTATAAGTCAATATTGGGTCAAACATTTCATCCATCCCTTCATCAAAATCCAAATTTCACTTCACCAAACTTTGCAAAATTTTCAAACACATCAACACTTTTGGAATTGAACATCTATCAACCCAAAACCTAACTTAGCTACTTTGTATGTGCAATGAATCCTTTTCCATGCATTTGGCTAAGTTAGTTATCATCTTGGAACTAATTTATCTTGAAGGTCACAAGTCTACCCTAAAGATTCAAAAGTTCATAAACATCCGTTATCCAAACATCAAAACATCAAACTTAAGTCAAAAGTGTTGTCCCAAAATGTTTGCAAAGATCACTCTACATATCATTCATATTTTCATCTCCCACTACCATAATTGCTCCAAAAAGACTAAGAGCATCCCTTCTACCTAGATTTGAGTCAACTAGAGAGTTTAAATATTATAAATTTCAACACAACTCTCCCATAGGTGACCCAAAATTTATGGTAAAAACAAGATCACAACACAAGAGAATCATCGAGAAAACCAAAGTTACATTAACCTCAAGTGATCCTAATCCTCAAGAATTTAATCCAAGAAGTCATGCTACCCCATTACAACAACCTTCGTCACCATTAGGGCCATATGAGATAGAAGATGTCACGAATAACCCATTTGGACTTACTAGGGAATAAATCATTGACCATCAAGCCTTAGAAAACATAGTTCCCAATTCTCCATCTTTTATTGCACAATCATTGACACAAGGCTTGACTCCATCCACTATTCAAACAACTCCATCACTAGGGCTCAATCAAACATCAACACCTAGTATTGTAGCTAGTCTTGCTAAGGACTTTGGCCATCCTCTTCCATTTGAAAGTAGCACACTTGTAGGTACCCTCGATACCAACCCTCCTCAAACTACCACTTGTACACCAACATTTGGCATTCCCACCGTTCTTGAGAATCTTCTACATCAACATAAACCACTTACACTCCATTACTCCATGACAACTTCAACATATCTAGGACACCCATCTTCATCCATAACCATGAGTACGACAAGTGTTCCCAACATCACACCAAGTAGTGTGGACCAAGTATCACAAGTAGACCCAAAAGGGAAAAGGAATACCCTCACGCAAAATCAACCTTTAACACAACATGGAAAATCTTCATCCAATCCTCCCATTGATACATCAAACCTAGTAGTTTCCCAAAACACATCTATCATCAAATCACATCAAAAAAATCCCTTGATCACCAATCCTGTTAACCAAGGTAATACGATGGCCACATCTCAAACACAAGGGAATCCCCAAAACATCAGTTAAGGGAATCCTTTCAATCAATGGACTCAAGGTCCTAATGTGCCCTTAACGTCACCATACTTGATGACACTATCATCATATTTATCATTTATCCCCCAAGTCATGCAAAATCAAATGGGATCTCAAACTTACACTCCTCCACCACAATCCACTATCTTACAAGGAATGTTAAACCAAAGGAATCGCTAACCTCTCATCAACAATCTACAACTTGCACAAAACATCAACACCCAAAACTCATCATAGATGTCCCAACTGCTGATTGATCCAGTTCATGGGTGTTTTTTCCATTCTCAACACAGAAAACACACGTGTGATGTATCTCTTGAAAGGTGAAAATATGCAACTAAGTTTTAGAAAATCACCCCAAGGTCTCTTGGGTGTCAGGTCACGACTTTGAAAAAATAGCTCAATGGTTTGATGTGATTTGCTGGTAATCACAAAAGGCCTTTATGGTTCACAAAGCTTGGATGTTTTGGGTCTGTGATAAAGTTTCAGAATTCTGGAAAT
This sequence comes from Sequoia sempervirens, assembly GCA_007258455.2. NCBI lineage: Eukaryota > Viridiplantae > Streptophyta > Pinopsida > Cupressales > Cupressaceae > Sequoia > Sequoia sempervirens. The sequence goes on from VDFB02229774.1 coordinate 19,026, forward strand.
GGATGAATAGTGACAACAGTTTGAAACTCTTCTTGTTGATTAGATATGGCATTGTTATGATGCTAGAAACTTATGTCTAACTTATATTTTAAAAGAAAAGTTGAAAGGATGGAGGGTTTAGAAGTTATCCTAAATTTGAAACTATGATCAATAGTAACAATGGCTGATATTGTAGTAGACAGACTTCCCAAATTGAGTTTTGCTTAACCAAGGACAACCTACAGTGTCAGAAAACTAGTGCAATCTTCTAAGGTCCTTTGTAGATTTTCAGACTATGCATTCACCTAGTAAGCATGAAAAAACAACAGAACTTAAGTGCAACATGTGAAATAGCTCACTAACTTTACACAAGAATTTTTGATCAACAAGTTACTAAAATTATGAGCTAGAAGTGCATCAAATACTACAACATACATCCACCATTAAAGTTGAGCATGAAATACAAGTAGAAAATAAACTAAACAGAAATGAACAATGTTGAAATAAACATGGAGATTGAATCATGCACACATAATGAACAATACACAAGAAGCCATTAACTTCAATTCTTTTCTCATATATTGTAGCAAAATTCTTCTACACAACAACTCATATCTCTTTGAAAATGAGAGAATGCCCCTATTCATAGTTTTCAAAAAGTAGAATGAATGGTCAAGATTAATTTACAATGAATGGATCAGATTCATTCTAGTTTAGGGTTTTCACATCACCCAATAAGAGTACAAAATATATATAAAAATAGGCTATTTTGTCTTTTCCCTATTTTGTCTTGTACCCTATTTTTTCCTCTAGCTAATTGTGGCCTTTTAGCTACTTTAACAAATATTTGTCTTGTATAATGGGGTTTCCAGCTTCTTTTTGTAATGTGGCATATTCAACAAACTTGCCAATGGTAGCCAAAAGCTTCTTTTCCTCGGAAAGGTCAGATTTAGAGATCTGGAAGGAAACCATCTTGAATCCTTCCACCATTTGATCCCAATGCTTGATGCACATTTCTCCTACTTTGATCATTTGCTTGGACTCTAAGAAGGCTCACACAACAAAATCCATGAAATCTACTGACAAAGTGTCACCTGTTCCTTGCTCCATTCTCTTGTGGAATTTACGCTTGATAGCCTCTTGGTCTAACTCTACCGTCGTCATCTCATGTCCAGTAATCAATTTTAAGAAATCATCACACTTAGCTCGATGATCCACAATTCACTTATGATTGGTCTCTAATTCCATTAAGGACTTCTCCAAAACTACCTTTCTATATTCACAATTAAGCAACCATGCTTTGGGAAGCTAGTAGTCCTCTTTTGGCATAGCCAACTCCTTTTCCCAGATCTCCCGGGGGAGCTTGAGAATGATCTCTAGCTTGGGATATGTAATTCTATAAAGTTCAGGGAACTCTTTACATATCTCGATCACCTGCTCCACTTCTTTCTGTAAGACCCAATATTTGTTATGCATCTTGGTTACACAATGAATGCCTTTGTCTCCCTTTTTGATAACTCTCTTGAACTAGTTAGAAGTAGATTTGGTTCAGTTCTTCATCTTCTCCATTTTAATGACTTCTTCCTTTGAGAGCAAGGTGAGCGTAGGCGATTTTATTAGAGCTTCCTCTCCATATTCTGCCCATTGCTGTATATAGACAGTTAATTCTACCACTTGTGCTTTCAACTCTTCCTTTGTTGATTCATATTTATTCATTTTTTGGAGGATGGTTGAAAAAAACCCTTGGAATTCATTGATCTTTTGGGCTTGAGAGGCGGGGCCAAAATTAATGGTGGTCACATGGTAGTCTTTTCCCTAAAGAGCATCTGCATCCTTATCTGCTGCGGGATTGACCACTTGTAATATTCTAGAACCTAAAGCATTTGTTGTGATATGTGACCTAAATTTTGGATTCTTATTTTCTCTAGTCTTTACTTGTTTCCTGGCCAAGATTGTTTCTAGACGAGCTTTGGGATCTGCAATCACTAGAGCTTTTCTTTTCAGCTGCTGCTCTAACCATGAGGGCACTTCTATTTGATGGTCCGAGGATGTAGTGGCGAATTCATTGCTTTCTCCTTCCCCTTTATCTTTTGAAGGTTCTTCCTCCTCATGTATTTTCCCTAAAGAGCATCTGCATCCTTATCTGCTGTGGGATTGACCACTTGTAATATTCTAGAACCTAAAGCATCTGTTGTGATATGTGACCTAAATTTTGGATTCTTATTTTCTCTAGTCTTTACTTGTTTCCTGGCCAAGATTGCTTCTAGACGAGCTCTGGGATCTGCAATCACTGGAGCTTTTCTTTTCAGCTGCTGCTCTAACCATGAGGGCACTTCTATTTGATGGTCTGAGGATGTTGTGGTGAATTCGTTGCTTTCTCCTTTCCCTTTATCTTTTGAAGGTTCTTCCTCCTCATGTCTTTTCCCTAAAGAGCATCTACATCCTTATCTGCTGCGGGATTGACCACTTGTAATATTCTAGAACCTAAAGCATCTATTGTGATATGTAACCTAAATTTTGGATTCTTATTTTCTCTAGTCTTTACTTGTTTCCTGGCCAAGATTGCTTCTAGACGAGCTTTGGAATCTGCAATCATTGGAGCTTTTCTTTTTAGCTGCTGCTCTAACCATGAGGGCACTTCTATTTGATGGTCCAAGGATGTAGTGGCAAATTCATTGCTTTCTCCTTCCCCTTTATCTTTTGAAGGTTCTTCCTCCTCATGTCTAGGAGCATCTTCAACATTTCCTTATTCTTCCTCTTGCTACTCTCCTGGTGTCATTTCTTTCTCCATATCTTGCCTAACTATTTCTTTATTGCGTGCACTGACAATAGCTTCTTCTTGTGCTACCCCTTTTATCTCTCCATGCTCAATCTCAAAACCTTTTTTGGGTTCAAAATATCTTTCTTCCATTTTCTCTTCTTCTTATTTATCTTACTCTCCTTTTGGAGGCACCTCTTCATGTTGCAGGCCCTCCTCTTGGTAAGTTCTAGGAGCTCATCAAATTTCTCTACATCAACTTCTATGTCAGTTCTCCCTTCCTTGGAGTGATGTTCCTTTGGGCTTGCTTCTTTGTCCTTATGCTCTTTGAGTTGCTCACCTTCAGGTTCTTGGTCTGAAGTTTCAACCTCATAGTAAGTATCAAAATTACCTCCATTTTCATCCTTGGGAATTTGTTTCCCTTCTTCATCAGAGGCCACTTCATCCAAATCAATTCTGAATCCTCCCTCAACGTGCTCAAAGTAGTCCTCACAATCAAAGTCCTTAGGTTCTTCGACAATATTCTTTGTTGTTTCTTTAGGTTTCTCCGTGCTTAGCCTCCCCATATCTTCATAAATCTGCATGGTAGCCTTCATTTTAGGTGACTAAATAGGAGGTGGAGGGAGGGAAAGTGCTACAACAAGTTGAGCCATAAGCATTTTAAATTGTGGGTTTAGGATAATCTCAGAGAAATAAGGTGGAATATTTTGAAAATATGAGGCGAAGGTATCAAGAAAGGTAAGGGGTGCCATAGAGGTTGTGGGCAGCAAATTTGACAAAGTGGAAATAGTTGGTAGTGGAGGTGGGAGAGAGGAAGACTATAGTGGGGGATTGGTAAAAGAGGAAGAGTCAAGTACCACCATGGGAGTAGTCGGAGAAGCAGAGGTGAGGTGGAAAAAGATGTCCACAATGGGTGAAGATGAGACAGGTAGTGATTGAGGAGTGGAAAGGGATGGAGTAGTAGTAGTGGCCGATGGGAGTGCAGAGGTGGTGGGTGGTGGTGAGTGCAGTTGTTCAACTTATTCCTCTTCTTGGGGCAGAGAACCTTCTTCTTGTATGGTTGGTATATTGGGAACAAAGACTCCCATTTTTTTAGGCTTCTTCAGTGGCATTTTCCCTTCAACTGACTTTTTGGTGTATATTTTTTGCTTCAGCTATGGCTCTGATGTGTCTTTCCTCTTCCTTGATCTTGTGATAGGTGGAGACTTGGGAGTCTCACTTGAAGATCCTGCAGTGGCACCACTATCTATTTTTCTTTCTATTTCATCTTTGAGCTCCCCATAGGTTAGTTCTATTCCTTGCTCATGCAATTGGGCTACTTGATCATCTAGCCACTTCTTTGTCCTTTTCTCCTTTGGGTGAGTGACAATATTTAAATCCATGACCTCCAACTCAGCCCAGTTAGTCACGGGCAACTGCACGTTGATAAGAGCATTAGACCTTTCATCGAGAACATTGTCATCTTCAACAATATAATAGGGGACTAGACACAGATTGATGGAATTCACAAATTTGGCAGTCATTCTCATGTAATGCTACCTTCAAACCTCATGGTCATCATCACAGTTGGCCCAAAAATCTTCGTTGTGTGGCCGATGAGCATACTACTTTCCAACCTATTTCTTCAGTTTCTTGAGAGGATCTAAGCCTCCACTTTCTATATGCAGCTCTAGGTTATATTATACTAGCTCCTTCTCAAAGTACTCTACATAGGGGGCAATGGGGTAGGAATACATCCCTTTTCCAAATGTAATGGGGTATGGGACACCAACATGATGCTTGTTGTGTAATAGAGTTTGGGTAGTCTGCAATTTCCAAGTGAGCTCTAGCAAGATGATCTTGTCATTTGTATACTGGGGTAGTCGATACGAGAATCCTGAGAATCCTTCAGGTCTTATGTAGGTGAACTTAGGGAACTGGATGAACCAAAACTCAAAACCCTTTATGATAGCTTTGGCGCTGTGGGACACCCTTCTATGATAATCTCTTGCCAAGGTTCAAACAATGTGCATGATGAAGGCATCGTTGACCCTCCTATAATCCTTCTGGAAGTTTCTTTATTGGAGCTGTAGGTAGCAGTCATACACAGGATTCTGCCCCTTCCTAGTTCCCAAGGTGCTGACACAATCTAATCCTTTGTAGGGGAACTTTATTGCTAGCATATACACAAGATAGGAGGTCATGTAGAACTCCTGAGTTTTCTTGACCTCAACAAATTGATTATGTATATTGTCACTGATAATCTTAGCCCAATGAAATTTAGCCTCTCTCCTGATGATATCTTCTATGAATTAAAACATCCACTCCTCAAAGAGTGAGGAGGTGGGAAGACGCATTACTCTACTCAGGAGAGTCACCAGGTCATTGGCTTCCTTTATGAAATCACTTATGTATAATGTCTAGGGCACCTTGTTAGCACTACACCTCTTTTCAAGTAACGACATTTGATTGATGGTTCTTTTACAATCGATGGGGTATTCTTTCCAGACATTCAGAGCATACTCTTTCTCCGTTTCCTCCATCTTGTCATTTAGGGGAATGCTAAATGTCTTTCTAATAGAAATGGGAGTGAGATTAGCAAGTACCTTCCCGTCGATGGTGATTATCCTCTTGGTTTATGCATGATAAAATTCCTGGCATGCAAAGACCATGATCTCTAGAGCAACTAGTGTAGGAGGAAAGCCTACTCCCTTCGTGATTCCACTCTACTTGATTCTTAAGGCTTCCTCAATTTTAGGTTTTACCATGACCCTCTTCCTGAATTTATCAATACTGACATGGACCAAGTGTTGAATACCCAAGATATTGAGAGGGGGGGTTAATCAATAGCTTCTTAAACTTATTGAACAAACACCATCCAATTACTCCAATGCACATAACAGTAAAGATAAGCAAGAGCATTAATAGAACATGAAAGAACACAACACATGAACACTAGGATTTTTACGTGGAAAACCCAAAATGGGAAAAACCACAGTGAGGGTTAGCTCACAATATAGTATAACCAGTTATAAGATATTACAAAAAGGGTGGCTCACTACCAGGACTCACTGTCCTAAAAGGGAGGCTCATTGCCTATAAAAGATACAATAAGAAAATGGCTTACATCCAGAAAATGAGCTGATAAAGATACACCTAACAAGTGTTGATTCAGTTCCTTTAATGCTCAATAAATTGACTTAACAAACTTCATCATCTTCACATACTTGTCTTCTTCTCTATCTCAACTTTGTACCAAAAAACTCAAAACTATCCAATATATATATTTGATACATCTGCAAGCATTAATTAGGTCGGCCTAATTAGATGCAACCCTTATTCATCAAAAATATAACTATCGGCTTCAAGCATGTACAAAATCTTTCCAAAACAATTCAAACATGTAGCACGCTACAACATGTCGGCATGGACCAAAGATAGGTCATACATACATCCACAATAAACAATTAATTCATTACAACATCAACTATCCATTAGGTTGGCCAGAGATAGACCTAATAGCAAAATGCAACAATAGATTAATGCCAAATCACTGTACGAGCACCTGTGCACATGAGATTATGAGGTTACAAGCTTCCAACATCCAAAAACCATTTCCCAAAACCACAAGCAAAGATAATCATTAGCGGAGGACTACATACCAAAATACTGGAGAATAATGACTGCATATTGGTTCAGAATACCAGATCAAGCTTGAGCTTAAACTTGCAGTTGTAACTCATATAACATGGTGACATCAATGAAAACCCAAAAGTTGTATAACAAGATGTTCTTCTTGATTCTTCCAACACTAGGCCTATGTCAGTCACTTTTCCCCAATTGGACGTAATCTTCCCCTATGGAATTCATACTTCATTTGCATTTTCTCTTCTTTCCCTCTTAGAGCTCTTGTGATTTTCTTTCCTTTGTCCATTTTCTCTATTGGTTGCTCTATTGGTTCCATAAATCCTGCACACAATGCATGTAGTGAGTTCTTTGATAGATTAGGAGGGAAAAAAATTAGTTAAATCATGCCAATATGTCGTTAAATGTATCCATATACCTGAGAATAACCATCACATTCATCAAATTCTATCATTTCTGAGTCCATTTGTGAATTTTGTAGATTTGTGGGTCTGGAGGTGCGACTTTCTGCCTAGTGGAAGCCGCGAGGGTGAATTCCTTTAGAAATGACTCCGAGAGGATGAAGTTCTACAGACGAAGTTCCAAAAAGGAATTTTTGCAATGTTTGAATGTCAAGCCAATTTAGTGTAAAATCATTAGGCACATGTGTAGATTCATGGTGGAGGCACCTAAAGTTATTCCCCTTAGTTAAATCAACCTTTTAGGCTCATGTAGAGAATCAAGATACGAAAGCCGTGAATGGGATTGTTGTTTGAGTCTCGTTGTAAGAAACAACCTAAGGAAGGCGGTGTTCCACAAGCAGAGTTTCACATGGCATGGTGGAGGGGCACCAAGTTCATTTTTGCAAATTTGGTCAAACAAGGTCATTTGATAGATTTTAGGATGTTTTGAGTATTTTGAGTCCAATAAGGTCATAATAGACCATGTGTGATGTAATTGGAGTCATTTGAGTCATTTGGATCAATCTTGCTAAAGTTGTCATATGCAATATTGTAAAAGTTGCAAAAAAGCACAAAGTGGAAGTTGAAGAGTCATGTATTCAAAAAGTCAGTTAAGGACCATTGGTTTTTGGTTAATTTTGGTGTGTAAAGTTTAAATGGCCTCACACAATTCGAGGCAAGGGTTCTGAAGTTAGTTTTGAAATGAATACAATAAACATAGTTTTCTTTGCATTTTTAATGATAATTTGTTATTGTAGAGATCTGTATGGACCCGTACTGGGTGTTCTTGCTCCAAAATGCATTGAAACTAATGGTGGCATGAACTAAGGAGATTTTGGTTTTTTTTTTAAATTTCTTTCATAGAGTTTTAAGATTTTTATTGTCAATTTACTGTAGGCGGTCTGAGAGTTTAGAATTTGGAGTTTGTGAAGGTGAAGCAATTTCTAGGTGGAAGGGAGCCTATCCATGCAAAGAATAGTACAAATCTTAGGTACCTGATCCAATGGAAGGGATTTATAGGTGGAGGAAAATTTGGAGACCAAAGACATGATGTGAAGAAGCATAATTTACTACAACTTAGTCCTCAAGGGACTTGAGGTCTTTTTAAGGTTGGGTGTATGGTGCAGGGGCACCAAGTTCATTTTTTCAAATTTGGTCAAACAAGGTCATTTGATAGAGTTTAGGGTGTTTTGAGTCTTTTGAGTCCAATAAGGTCATAATAGACCATGCGATGTAATTGGAGTCATTTGAGTCATTTGGATCAATCTTGCTAAAGTTGTCATATGCAATATTGTAAAAGTTGCAAAAATGCACAAAGTGGAAGTTGAAGAGTCATGTATTGAAAAAGTCAGTTAGGGACCATTGGTTTTTGGTTAGTTTTCATGTGTAAAGTTTAGATGGCCTCACAAAATTTGAGGTAGAGGTTCTAAAGTAAGTTTTGAAGTGAATACAATAAACAAACACATTCCTTGCATTTTTACTGGTAATTTGTAGTTGCAGAGATATGTACAAACCCGTACTGGGTGTTCTTGCTGCAAAATGCATTGAAATAATGGTGGCATGAACTAAGGAGATTTTTTTTTTTGTTTGAATTTATTTTATAGAGTTTTAAGATTTTTATTGTCAATATACTGTAGGTGGTCTGAGAGTTCAGACTTTGGGGTTTTGAAGGTGTAAAATGAGAATTTAGGCCATTCCACCTGGTGAATATTGTAATAACTTGGTGGAATGGAATAAATAGATGTAGGATGTTGGTTCAAGTGGTTTCTAAGAGTAGGGAAGGTAGTTTGGGGGATTTAGTATGCTGCCCTAGTTGCAATTCTTCATGATTTTGGTGAAAAGCGGTGCTTCTGGATGTAGGGTTTGTATAAAACTTGTGGAATTGGTCATTTAATGGTTTGTGAAGCATATGTAGACTATATTTGATGTGTTCAAGGAGTTGGTAAGGTAAAATAAGGCTTGTAAGTTAAAGATTCAATAAACCCTCTCTTGTGCAAGCCAAAATAAGCCTAAAGCAAGGGTTTTGTGTTTAGGGATAATTTGTGAGCATTTCCCTATTAAAATTTGTTGATTTAGTGCTTTTATAACCTATTTGTGAGTTTTCAATTGGAGTTTGGGGTTGAGAGAGAGATTGAGTGGGTGTTGATTTGGAAAATAAGCCTAATTGGGCTTTGTTGCTGTAGGGCTCCCAAATTTAGGGAGATACTTTTCAAAACAATCATATTTGGTTTCTTGATATGTTTGAGGAGGCCCAAATGGGTTCTTGAATCTATGTTCTATTTTGGGAGATTCGATATTTTTGGAAAGTTGTGCTTGATTCTTTCCATTGGGAATGCTACAAGCAAATAAGCCTATTGTGAATAAGCGTTTGGAAAAGTAAGAGATCAGTGTTATTGGAAACCTTCCTTGGGTTGAAACAATCATTTTTATGTTGTTCAAGGTGTTTTGAGGGTTTAGAAGAGTTTTGTGCCCTGATTGCAGTTTTGGGGTGTTTTGTAGCTTTGTAGAGCCAAGTGCTTTGTGAAGGGAATGGTGAGTCAAAGAGGGATGAATAAGCAAGAATTGTTTGAGTTTGGTGAGATTGTAATTGTTTGAAGGGTTTTCCTCCTTGCTCTGCATCATGGAGAAACTCACAAGGTTTCATTGCTTGACCAATTTTGTTTAAAGCTCTTCTAGCACGTGAAGGAAATCATGCTTGGTATCCCCACTTGGTAATGTTATCATCTTGTGAGTTGTGGAGAGTGGGCATGTGGAAGTTGCAAGGTGGAATTCCATAGGGCATTTTCTGTTAAGTAGCGGCTTGAGGTAGGCAACATTCTGCGGGCGGTGGCCCTCAAGGGTGGACCTACCGAGACATTTTGACTTGTGATTTTTACCGATTATGCATTTGTCATATTGGTGACAGTGATGGGTGCGAGGTTTGTAAGATGGAGAGGATATAAGGTTTTTGTTGTTAGTCATAGCTGCGGTGAAGTAGAGGTCTACATGCAGAGACTCGTAGGTATGGACTTGCATAGACCCAATGACTTAGTCATTTTTTTGAACAAAAGCTTGGTATTCTCTTGGAAAAAATTAATAGTGAAATTTGCAAGGTAGGAATCAGTTAAAGATTCATTGCTAATTAATGACCTATTATGGGTGTCCCTCTACAGACGACAACCTACTGGACTAGACTTGCAAAAGTCCTATACCCAAAGGTTTTTGATGTGCCAACTAGTGCAAATGGACGTGAGAGGTGCAAAGATCACAATGTGGGAAGCTGTGCCTGATTGGCCGTAAGGAACAACGTGGATGGAACGAAGTCCCGACCATGGCCACCCACACAAAGGGAACCCATGATAGCCTATTGAATTAACTATTTTTACATTTTGGATAAGAGCTCGTGGTAGGTAGATAGGTGAACTTCGCTAAGTGGAAGGGTGTGAATGTTTCACCATTAGGTAAAAGCTTAAAAGAGATGGACCTCCGCACGTGGGGTCTTGCACGAAGGATTTCCCAAAGTCTAAAAAAAACCAATTATTTCTTCATCGATTCTTCAAGGTTGGGGGTCCAAGAGTGGGAGTGGAAGCGATGACCGTTTATGCCACTTGAGGACAACAGTTTGAGGACAAGTTCCCCTAAGTGATGGCTCACACCAATGCAGTGTTAAAGGGTTTTAAAATCTCCGATTAAACCCTAATCTAAATATTTAACAACTCCAAGCCCTAACATGTAACTCATAGAAAATCTGACAATGCCAAGGTGATAAAGGATGGGCACTTGAATACATACCTAATGTGCGCGAATGAAGGAGGTAGCTACAACCACAATCTTCAAACCTTTTGTGTGCACAACTCTCCTTTTGCTCTTTAGATTTGAAATTTTTGAGTGAAAATGATAGTTGGACTGAGGGGTATATATAGGAAAACGAGCATTAATAGCTGCATTTAATCATAGGTATAGAATGGGGATGGTAGGTAGAAATGAAAAAAATTGGCCTATGGAGGACATTAGATGTAAGCTTGTGCATAGAGGTTTAATGCGGAAGTTGTGTGTAGAATGTCTACTACAGGTGGACGTGGGAGGAAGGCCATTAAACCGCAGTGGAGTAGACATGGATGTCTATAGGAGGAAGCCTGCAGTGAGGGACCCACAGATGGCGAAGGACGATGTGGCCTTCAAAGGAGGAAACCTACAAGTCAATTTTGTAAAAGCTTGAAACTTCATGAAAGTTGGGTGGATGACCTGTTCAAGATGGATTTCACAATTTTTGAAGGAACATCACCATCCTAAGCTCAAAATAGGGGCACAAAATGAGGTAGACATGAACCAACCTGGTGAGGGAAAAAAAAAAAGAGAGGGTCCCCAGTCAGAATGGGGTGTGTGTGCGGAAGGCACAACAAGTGGTGACTCTGTTGGGGAATGCTCCCAAGCATTCCAAGGATAAGGATTCATCAGGAACCTAGAATCTCCAGTTTCGCAGAGTAGAAGTAGGCTTCATCAAATAAACTCAAATATCAAAGGAGAACATAATCCTTAGTTGAATTGGGTCACAAATACCTCATAAGTGTGTGCATGGTGAGTTCATTCCCCTCCCTTAGAAACTATAGGGGCCAGTGACCAATCGGCTAGGACAAGCTACGTGAGTAATCTAACTCTAAAATTAATCTAAACATTGCTCTATTGCTAGTCAGACATCCATAGCCCTGACAGAGTTGTCACTGCAATCCCCACAAAAATTGCTCTATTGCCAATCGGGCGTCCATAGCCCCGATAAAGTTGTTTGCACACCCACACAGTTGCCTATTTTTCAATGTTTCTTTTTCCTTTTCTTTTCTTTCTTTCACATTTTTCTTTATATCCTTTTGCTCAACTAAATAAGCAACAAAACTTATAGTGGGGTTTGGAGATTGCAATGGTCACTGGAGGAGATTTTTTTTTTTCACTTTCCAAGGCTTCATGATAACTATCGTATAGTCCATCAAAAGCATTAAAAATGCATATGTTATGTGAATTCTAAGATAAGTGTGAAAGTCCATTCAAACAAGGGTTCCATTCTAGGTCAAGCCAGAGTTTAGGTGAAGAGACCGATTAATAGAAGCAGACAAAACTCCTTGGTAACTCATGAAGACTTATCCATGGAATAAAAGGGAATATGTAGCAAAGCAGACCCTTTGAGGCCAAGCATAGCCACTGCATCAAGACCGAACAACAACCTCAACAAAAACTAGGACCAAAAAGAAAGCAAAAGCAAAGCAAAGCAAAACAAAAAGAAAATACCTACTCTAACTATGTACAAGGGTGAGCTAAAATAGATCAGGTGAGAAAATAATGCTTCAGGTATTTCCCGTTGACTAGTAATGGGACATCTTCTCCAGTAAGTGTTTTTAGGCAGAAGGCGTTATCTCCCAAGATCTTAGAAATTTGAAAGGGTCCAAGATGGAGCTTGTCGAATTTATCATGTCCCCCTTTCTTCTCATGGGCCTTATCCCAATACAACACTAGATCAACAATTCTAAAGGCCTTGACTTTGGCTTTTCGATCAAACCATCTTTTGACTATGCCTTGATGTTTGGAAAAATTTTCTATAGCTTCGTCACGTTTCTCTTCCAAATGGAGCAATTCAACTAGACGGGCTTCAAGACGCTCTCCCTCCTCATAATAGGTGTTGATAAATTGTAATGTAGGGATCTTGAGGTGGATTAGGAAAATAGGTTCTAAACCATAAACGAGGTTCAATATGGGGAGTTTCCTAAGGCTACCTTGTGTCGGGTGCAATCCACCCATATAGCGAACCACAACTGGGTGTGCTAGTCCTTTGGGTTCTTATCTAGTAGTTTGCATATGCTGGTCAATAGGTTCTTGTTAGTGGATTCAACTAATTCGTTACCTTGGGGATAGTAATTGGATGAAAAATTGAGCACAATCCCATAATCAAAGGCCCAACCCACAAATTTAAGAGAAGCAAAAGCCAGACCATTATCATAGACTAATGCAAAGGGACATCCAAAATGATTGATAATGAAACTTTCTAGGAATTAATAACTACCTCAGTGGTGCATTGTCTACAAGAAATTGCCTCAGACCATCTAAGTTGTGGTTAGAATGTACTTGTGACTCGTGGAAGATGGTGGGTTTATTAGACCAATTAAGCTGAGCCCCCACTGAGTAAATGGTCTTACCTCAGCAATTGGCTATAGAGGAACAACAACATACCTCTCCTTGGTGGAAACAGTTTGGAAAACATGGCAAGATTGAATGTGGTTATGAGCATCTTTAAATAATGTCAACCAATAATACCCAACTCATAGAATCTAATGAGCTATTGAAGAGCTTGATCCATGTCCCATTATGAACTTTTCGTGGAATTCCTTTAGCACTTTAGCCACTTCTATTTTCCCTAGGCATCTAAGGTAAATCCCTTCATGATTCTTCTTATACAAGATGGCTCCTTTCAACATATAACTGTTACTTTTCAGCCTTAGAGCTTGCTTGAAGACCCCTTGCAAACATGGTGGACATTTGTTGTTCAACATATAGTACACAATGTCATCATACCATTCATCTAGAGAAACGTCCTCCAAGTGGTACTGCTGAGTGATGAGTTCTGGTTCTATTTTTGCTATAGTGTGTGTGAGAGATTTTCCTCAAATAAGCTTCATCGGTTGGATCTCCATTTCATACTCTTGCAACAGTGTAACCCATTTGGTTCGTCTTTCTCTTGGCTCATTTTGCATCAGTAGTATCTTGATAGCAGGGTCTGGAATAATGGCAAACACCTTATTTCACATAATGTAATGCTTGAAATTTTTAAATCCATGTACTAAGGCATATGCTTGCTTCTCAACATTATGGTAGCACAATTCAACATCTTTCAGCAGGGCACTCATGAAGGCTATAGGATGCTCACCTCCCGTGTCATCCTTTTGTGATAACATGTTGGCATAAGAGTGGTCTGAGGAAAATGAATATATATAGAATGGCTTAGAATAATCAAGGTTGACTAGCATGAGAGCATCTATAATGGCCCTCTTAATTTTTGCAAAAGCCTGCTTATCTTTCAACATCCATTCTACTTTAGCATCCCGCTTAAGCATAGTATTGAGTGGTTTCACAATTTCAACAAACTCGGTGATGAATTTCTTGACAAAGTTGATCTTCCCGAAAAAGGATTTCATTTCTTTCTTGCTTCCCGAAGGTTGAATCTTCAAGATGGCCTAAATATGCTCTAGATCAATTGATATACCCTTTTCTAAAATCACATGTACTAGTAGTTTTCCCTCAGTTACCCCAAAGATACACTTCTTTGAGTTCAGTGAAATGCCAAACTCTCTGCACTTTTGGAACACTGCATAAATTAGAGATGTGATCCCCTCTCTTCTTTGAGAACATAGTGAGATCATCCATATAGATGATGATTCATTTACTAATGAGGTCTTTGAAAGCTAAATCCATGGCGTGTTGAAATGTCGAACTTGTGTTAATCAAACCAAATTCCATCCTTCTATATGCAAATGTTCCCCATTTTGTGGTGAATGTCATCTTGTGCTTGTATTTGTACTGTACCATTACTTGATTGTACCCTGAGTAACTGTCCAGAAAAAAAACATCATTTGTGAACCATTGACAATTTGTAGCACCTCCTCTAGTGAGGGCACCAAATAGTTATCCTTCTTAGAAGCTCGGTTTAAGTTCCTAAAATCCACACAACCTGATTTCTCCATTTTTCTTCTTGACTGGAACCAGATTGGCCACCCATGTGGAATGTTAGAAAGGGAAGATGATACATGAGGATAGCAGCTTCTGTACTTCCTTAAAGATAATGGGCTCCAACAATGCATTGATTGGATGTTGTCACTGCCTAAATGACCTCACATCCAACTTAAGGGGAATGGTGTGAGTGATGATTGAAGTATCATACATTTTGAGGTCCTCGTATCCCCAAGCTATCACATCATGGTAAGTATGTAATGCATCAATGATTCCTTTCTTTTCCTCTGGGGTGTAGACTTTTCCAATAAAAACATTCTTAACATCTTTTGTAGTGCCTAGATTATGAGCATCACACTGGTTGTCTATGGAGTCCTTCTTGGCTTGCCGATCCTGATCCCTCATGTGGTCAAGGTCAAATAATCTTTCTAACTGAACCATACCCCTAGGTATTGCATTTGTTTTCAGATTGATAACCCCTTCAATATCAAGCTCTTATTCTCCAGGCTCTACTTCATCTATGATCTGGGAGGAAAATACATCAGAATTGGTGATGAAATCAAGGATATGTTTGTCATCTTCAAACACTTGAAAGTTGGTAACGTTTTTAGGCACTGATGGGGTGGGGGTTCATTCTACAATAAATTTCTTCAAGCCAATTAATGATAAAGGCTATAGGGTGCTGGCTGCTTGTGCTAAGGCATCTACGGTTTGATTTTTTCCATAGGGAATTAGTTGGATATTAAATGCATCAAACCCCTCTATGAGGTCCCATACTCAATGCCTGTAGTTAGCTAACTTGTCAATCAGGATTGTACCCTAGATAAGTTTGACTCAACTATCCTGTTGAAGCATGAAAATGTTATCAAGTTGTGGGTAAATTATGATGAGACACACAACAAAAAAGTGATTTGTACGAAGGTTCGAAATCGAACACAACAAGAACTTGCATTATATGAAATTTCTGCACCCACACTTGCAATAATGAGACATAAAAAGGACCCAATGCTTGGAATCACAATGACAACATCAAATCACTACTGCAAAATGAGACACAAACTAGGAGATAGGAATGCTCTATTGCTTTTATTGATTTGAGAGGAGTATCAAAACATGAAAATATGAGTACAAAATAAAGCTTACAAAGCTCTCTACAAGTAGTCAAGAGAGAAAGAAGCAAATCTAAACTAAGAAAAGCTAAGTTTTTCTCCAATATATGCCTCCAATATGTCTCCAAGAGTGAGAATATATGGAAAATTCCTTTCCTAAATAGCTCAACCTAAGAGGACTCAAAAAAGCAAGTCAAAACTAACTAAAAATGGAAATAGAAGGTTCAATTCACTTGTTTTTTCTATTTTGCTCAAATGAAACTCAAACTCAAAAAGGAAAACTTCCACTCGACACTTGCTTTCTTTCACTGCATTTTAAATGACAATTACTAAAACATTTGTAGAAACATTGCTTTAGTAACGCCTTAAAATATTTGCAGTTTCAATTTTTGAACAAAAAAGAGGGAAAGAGACTTGATTTTTCACAAAAATAGACTATACTAAGCTTTGGTTATATTTGCAAAGGTGTAAAATAAATCTCTCCAAGGAATTGGGAATTTGATTTTCTACAAAAATCACAAAAATAAGGCACATAGCCATATGATTTTCTCCAAATTTTTTAAAAATCCCAAGGCATGAAAGGATCGACATAAAAGTGAAGAGGCCAAGGTATTAGTTAGTGCATTGAAATTTAAATCAATGTGAGAAAAAACACAAGACCAACTTAGGGAAAATGGAAACCCTAGAACAAAATTCTCGAGCCCTAACTTTTAGCCCTCATTTTGCATTTTGATTTTTTGGAGAACTCAGCTGGGCACTGCCACCATGAAGGGTTTGAGCTCGAACTTGTCATTCTCCTTGCTGTTTCTAGATTTTCACGGAAAAATCATTGTTGCTTCTATGTTGGGGCCAAACTAGGTAAGGTTTTAACACATAAATTACAATGATTATTCACTCTTTATCACTTTCTGAAGGAAAATTTGAAGGCTTATACCTGCGGCCATTGATATATTTCTGATGCATTTCTTATTCTTTCAAAACCTTGAAAAATCCCTCTATGTCTTGAGGCCACCATGAATGTTTTGGCTTCTCTGGAATCTCTCATGCCGACTTGAATACATTTTTCAAACAAAAAAAATGAGGTAAGCACTCCATTGCTCAAACCTTGCATTGTTCTTTATTTTTTATCACCCAGATGCTTGATATGAGCTCAATAGTTGCAAAATGATGAATGTCCTTATTTCTTCATGCATTTTGGGTATAAAAGACTCCAAGGGTTTCATTATTTCTATAAAATGAAGGAATTCTCTGCATTCTAAGCTTGTTATTTTTTCATTTATGAGGCCTTCTGCACTTTCATGGCCATGACTTCATTTTTGTTGAGAGGCATTATGGGTTTTTCTTATACTTGTACAAGCTCAGAGGTTTCTTCATTTTATGCATTTGCGACTTCTCCATTTGAGTTTTTTTTAAAAAGGGTTCAAAACCCTTGGTCATGGCATGAAGAATTTAAAAAATTTCGTCCAACTCCTCCATGAAAGGTTGTGACCTCTCAAATTCCAAGTTCTTTTATTTTCTATATTTATGGAACACTTTATGTAAAAACCCTTGATGGTTTTGGATACTTTTATAAACAAAACAAAACTCTCCAGGACGCAGTTAGGACAATAAAATATGATCATTGTAAGACTTATACTCTTTTCTGTTGCAAGCATAACTAGGGTTTTTGAAAACCCGTGACCTACATTGCTGATGCAGGTTTTATCATTGTTTGTTTTTTGAAAGAAGAGGATCTTTCTTCCATTTTGAATTTGTATTTTTGAAACCTTCTCCTTGAAACTATTGCATATTCTAGGTATCTTTTTGCTTGCACTTCTTCAAAACTCTTCATGGCTTCCATTGTATTTTGTATTTCCATTCTATGAAGAAATAAATAGAGGTTCTTTTCTTACTTTCCAAGAATCAAGGGCTTTTTCAATTTCTTCCATTTTATTTACACCTCTGCACTTGCTTTCACTGGAGTATTTTACATCTTCACATTGACACTGTTGCTGTCCTCAATGTCTTGAGCTCTTGCAAGATAGTGAATTCATTGTTTGCAGCCAATTGAGCTACCACCATTGAGTATCATTTGCAACTTCCTGATAAATGAATGATGCTTCTAAAGCATTGTGAACTACAAAAAATACAGATTTTGATATTATGTTTCACCCCTAAAAGATATACTTACCATTCTTTAATGACCTTATCACTTGCTTTGATATTTGAGAAAGTTTTAAAAGAATTTAATGGAACAATGGACTCATGATTTCTACTTCCTTGCACTCATTTGTGATTATGATCAGCATGATGACTTGCTTTAGGTAGATGAAATTCTTTGTTTTCCATCCCTTGCATTTGCAATGATAAATGAATGTTCTTTGTCTTTTGCACTCTGCATTCCCACACATTGCTCTTCATTTGATCACTGCACTTGTGAGTTGTAACCTTTGTCTTCAATTCTTTACCAATGTTGTCTTGATGGCTGCCCCACTATGGATATGATGTTTCTTTGCAATGAGTGCTTGATGATTGTTTCTTATTAGTACTAACATTACACTTTTTGTTGTCCCCTCTATGTGAGCATTATTTGTCATTACTTCTTGCTCCTTGATGCCTGTACCTTCAAGGTATATACTTCAAACAACATGGACAACATAAAACATAATATATGACAACAATATAAGATACAACTCATGATGACAACACCTTTCAAAGAAGCAAAACAATGATAGTATAAAACATTTTCTTACAAACAAAATTATTTAATGGGAAAATGGTGCACTTTTATTCTGTTTTGCATATTACTTAAGCATTCAAATAAGTCCATTGTTCATTTGTGATTCCCATTTTAAAGTAAAGAGCTACCTCATTGCACCTTTGACTTGGCTATCATGAATGGACAATGTGCTAATTCTTCTTATAGACACTTCATGAATTATTCTTCAAGCTGAAAATGCTCCTATTCGAATCACTCTGAATGTTTTTCCTTATCTCATTCCCCTCTTGAGACTTAGGGGTCGCATGTTGGGCTCAACTCTTGTGGGAGCCCATTTTTTCACCACATGCTGAAATGTCAATAGAAATGAATCCAACAACAAGATTTCACCTATACCTGCACAATGAACAAAGCAAAGATAGAAAACAATGAAGCTCAATGCTTTTGTGATGTTTGATTTTCATGATCTCTTGCATACATCTGATGCTTGTTCAACTGAATTAATGCATCATATGCATATGCTATATTTCTGTTGATAGGAAGCATGATGAGATTCATATCTGGAGCTCTAACCAATCTTTCTCAATTATTTGCAGGTTCACTTGAAGATCAAGAGCAAGGAGGAGTAGGCAACAACGAAGACCAACACAAGACCACCACAAGAAATGATAGATATGTTTCCTTTCACTTGTCTTTTATTACTTTAATCATCTTCAGATGTATAGTATTTCTCTATGTTGCTTTAGTTTAGCTACTCCCACGACTTGTGTGGGACATTTGAGCATTCTCTTCTTTTCAATGTATAGAACAACAACACTTTTTAGTCTTGTGTATATTTCTTATTGCAAAATGAATGAAAGCAATATCTTGCAATTTTATGTAGTCTTCTTTATGTTTCAAAGCATTGAACAATAAAAAATGAATTCTCTTTTTGAACCTTAGATATGCAATGGTTAAGCATAGTAGAAATATGTTGGAATACCTTTCACCTTTAAATTTAATCAACTACTTTAGCTCTACCAAATTGAGCTATAGGTGAAAATTTGGTAACACTAACCTCCGGTCATGGCATGAGTACTATTTTCTAACTTGGTTGACAATTAACTCAAAATCCAATCCCCAAATACTTGCACCATTTTAGCCCTCTTTCTTAGTGCCATAAGCAATCCATGAATTAATGCCTCATATTTTGCTACATTGTTGGTGCAATAAAAATGTAATCTATGAGCAGCAAGGCAAGTCTTACCTGATGGGATGATGAGCTCAAAGCCTGTTCTCACTTCTCTCTTGGATTTAGATCCATCAAAGCGCAATGTCCAAAATTTGGAAGGGCACTTGCCTCGGGATCTGATTGAGCATACCTCATATTTTGGCTATGTCTATCCCTTCACCTTTAGGTTGTTTGCATTCGGGCTAGTTTTGGTTTTTCTGTTCCACCAAAACCTCTTTCAGAGTAATCTGCCTCTTGATGTGATCCACAACTATTTGGAATAGAAATCACTCAAATTAAGAATGGGAGGCATCATTTATTCTACACCAAATAGGTAGTAGGAGTTCCTTGAAATCCATTTTGGCTCCTAAACTGAGTTGATCATGTATACATTTTTGCTGAATTCTTGGAAACCATCAAACAAGATCAAGTTACCATCTTCTCGCAAATCTTCATTGTCACTCAACCATTGCCTCCATGTTATTAGGAAGGGTGGTCAAGCTAGGAGAGGCATGACATAGTACAAGGACCTCTTCTTCTTCCTCTTCTTCTAAAACTTCATATGCAATTGGGAAGTAATTTCCTAATTTTGTTTAAGCAAATAGTACCTCATTTGTATTGTTGTACTTTGTTATCATGAACCTTATTTTGGGCTCATGTTCAATCCAGATCTAGTTAGGAAACCCATTCCATGATAGCCACAAATGTGAATAATTAGTGGATGTATACCCATTGAGTGCTTGGGTGAAGTATCTTCCCAAAATGATCCCATAGGTGTCGAGAATATCAATAACCTGCAACACCCTTGGATCTGCTGCAATTTGCATAGGGATTTTGTTTAGCTCTCCTACCACATTGACCTCAGTCTTTCCTACCTGAGTCACCTTATGCTTGGATTGGGTTAGGGTTATTCCTAGTGCTTGGAAGACTACAAATGGCATGACATTTGTAGATGCTCCTGAATCTAGCAAGAAGTTATGTAGATTTTTTCCGAACATATGGATTGTCAAAAAAAAAGGAGAGGTCTCCAAACTTCCCTGAAATAGTCCTAAAGACACATCTGCTTGGGCTACATGAACCTTATCTTTTTCATTTCCTTTATCTTTTTCTTGCACCTAATTTTGTTCCTTAATTGGTTGCTTTTCCAATTGCTAATTTTTTCTAGGTGGTTGATCAAGTTTCTTTCCCACAATTTCCCTAACCATTGGCTCACTGTTGGAGGTGTCAAATGAGACTTTCTTTGTAGCCACCTCTTGAGCTGGTTTTGATTAGGTAGTTCCATTTAATGATCTAAAGAAAGCATTCCTAATGGTAGGTACTTGTAGCAACTCAAAAGCTGACAAACTCACTTTTACTTTCTTTAATTCTTCTGCCACATATTCTCCCATTTGCTCGACATCTTCTTCAGAGGAACTAATTTGAGAGAGATTAGTAGGTTTCTCTTTAGTTGGATTAGACTACCTATTCCTATTGAAATACTAAGTAGGGACCCTAGGGTAAGGTGGGTTATTACTAGCATTTGGATCGGGAGGTGTGTTGAAGTTGTTGGGTGGCATGGAGATCATAAAGGGACCACCAACTTGCCTATTTCTCAAGTTGTAAGGGGTTGTGCATTGATGAAACATATGAACCTCTTCCTCATCTTTAGGACCATTATCTACTAAATCAAACATTTGAGACAGGGTTCCTTCACTACTTATCTTGTTTGATTTTCCCACCTTTTCCATAACCTCTTTCTTGGGCTCGTTCTTGTCACTTTGAGGAAAAGGTGCTTGGTTGATGACCAAGACTTAGTCATATGGCTCTAAGGGAACTATTTCTTTGAAACTTGAGCTATCAATAGTATTTTTCACCTCCACTTGAAAGATTGTAGCAATAGTTTGAAACTCTAGACAATCAAGCTCAAAATGCCTACTGGTTTGATGGATTCTACACCATCCAGATAGGGCTACCTCAGCCAAGTAGACTTCTCTTGCAAAGTTTTCTATACCTCCAGGTGGATCAAGAGGTGTTTTCATCCCACCATTGTTTGGTTGGGTATTCCACGTTCTATTCTACCTTTTGGTCTATCTTCTTTCAAAGTTCTGCCCAAAATTTTAACCTCGTTCATAAATATTCCCTGAAGGTGGGCTTGAATCACGATTATCTCTGTGATAATTGGCTTGAATGCTTCATTGGGAAGCCTGTAGGTGATTTTTTTGGTTCCTCAAATGAGTTACTTTAGTGGAAAACTTCTTTACTAATTCAGCCAATTCATCAATTCACTTCTTGTTTGCACTACTTTCTATCGATACCAAATTTTGAAGAAAGAACGAATGTGCCACAGATGGATTTTGTTGAGCAATTGACGCTTTGGAATTCTATAGGTATGAAGGTACTTGGGGCTGTTGTGAATAATTTTACTGATTCAAGGTCTGTAGGTAACTTGGCACTGATGGAGCTTGGTTTAGTGGAGGCCCTGGGTGTGGCACTATGGGTAGCTGCAGGATCAGATTCATCAATAGAGTTTGATGATCCAAGGAATGAGTGAGTCCATGAATTTTTCTAGGGAAAGCAGTAGGTCCTAATAAAGGAAATGGGCCTACTACATGCTGTCCCAAATTAGTGCTTGCTTCTACTTCTTCTGCATAAGCCTCCACCAAACTTGTAGGTGGTTGATGCATACATTTGACCAAGGTGGATGTAAGATTGTCCAGAGTGGCATAGTATACCGCTCTGGGTGAAGCATTATCAACTATGTAATGTGGCTATAACTTCATGTATGCTCAATGGAATCTATTATTAAATGATTTGATTGGCTCATTAACTTCCCTCCTTACTAACATGAACTATTGATATAGATCCATGGGGATAACTGGGACTTTAAATTTCTATAAGAACATGTTCTTCATGTGGTCCCAAGAGGTGATGGATCCTGTAGGTAAATGCATGTACCAATAGAATGTTTCATCTCCTAGTGAGTAAGGGAAGAGCTTGCATGCAACATATTCATGTTTGATTTTCTTTCCCTTGAGAGCTGTTTGGAAGATCTTGATGTGTTCTTCTACTGTCCTCTGAGGATCATTTGGATGGAACTTGGAGCATAAACCTTCTAAATTTTTGGGCATGTCATGATAGTCATTGAAGGATAGTGGTGATATATTATTTCCCAACCAAGCCATTGGTCGAGGTGGGGGTGGTAATGGATGAGCCGTAGAAAATTGTAACTAAGGTATGGTAGCTGCTACAATATTTTGGATGTGGGTGGTAAATGGAGAAAGAAATGGTTGAAATGAAGGAGAAGAGGAAAATGGAGGGGATGGAGCTCGAGTAGGTGGTATTGATGCTGAAGCTTCCCCTTTATTGGATCTCCTAGCCTTGGTAGGGGTCTTTAAATCCTAAAATTCTCCCTTATCTGGTGTGGATCTGGTTACCCTATGAAATCTTGAAGAAGAAAATGACTCGACTCGATCCAACTTCGTCTAGCTACCCTCCTTCTAGCACTAGTTCTGTTGATGGGTGTTTTTTCCCTTCTCAACACAAACAACACACAAGTGTGATGTATCGCTTGAAAGGTTAAAATATGCAACTAAGTTTTAGAAAATCACCCCAAGTTCTCTCGGGTGTTAGGTCATGAATTTGAAAAAGTAGTTCAATGGTTTGATGTGATTTGATGGTAATCACAAGGGGCCTTTATGGTTCATGAAGCTTGAACATTTTGGGTCTGTGATAAAGTTTCAAAATTCTAGAAATGGATGAACAGTGACAACAATTTTATGACAATAGTTTGAAACTCTTCTTTTTCATTAGATATGGCACTGTTATGATGTTGAAAACTTATGTCTAACTCAGATTTTAAAAGAAAAGTCGAAAGAATGGAGGGTTTAAAAGTTATCCTAAATTTGAAACTATGATCAATAGTAACAATGGCTGATATTGCAGTAGATAGACTTCCCAAACTGAGTTTCACTTAACCAAGGATAACCTATAATGTCACAAAACTAGTGCAATCTTCTAAGGATCTTTGCAGATTTTTAGATTGTGCATTCATCTAGTAAGCATGAACAAACAATGGAACTTAAGCACAACATGTGAAATAGCTCAGACTAACTTTACACAACAATTTTTCATCAACAAGTTACTAAAAGTATGAGCTAGAAGTGCATCAAATACTACAACATACATCCACCATTAAAGTTGAACATGAACTACAAGAAAAAAAAACTAAAATAGAAATGAGCAATGTTGAAATAAACATGGAGATTGAATCATGCACACATAATGAACAATACACAAGAAACCATCAACTTCAATGCTTTTCTCATATATTGTAGCAAAATTCCTTTACATAACAACTCATCTCTCTTTGAAAATAAGAGGATGCCAATATTTATAGTTTTCAAAAAGTGGAATGAATGGTCAATATTACTTTACAATGAATGACTCAGATTCATTCTAGTTTAGGGTTTTCACATCACCCAATAAGAGTATAAAATTTACAATATAAAAATAGGCTATTTTATCTTTTCCCTATTTTTTCTTGTAGCCTATTTTATCCTCTAGCTGATTGTGGCCTTTTAGCTACTTTAACAAATATTTGTCTTTTATAATGGGGTTTCCAACTTCTTTTTGTAATGTGGCATACTCAACAAACTTTCCAATGGTAGCCAAAAGATTCTTTTCCTCAGAAAGGTCAGATATAGAGATTTGGAAGGAAACCCTCTTGAATCCTTCCACCATTTGATCCTGATGCTTGATACACGTTTCTCGTGCTCTAATCATTTGCTCAAACTATGAGAAGGCTTGCACAACAAAACCCATGAAATCTATCGACAAAGTGTCACCGGCTTCTTGCTCCATTTTCTTGTGGAATTCGTGCTTGATAGCCTCTCAATCTAAATCTAGTGCTGACATCTCATATCCTATCATCAATTTTAAGAAATCATCACACTTAGCTCGATGATCTACAATTCACTCATGATTGGTCTCTATTTCAATTAAGGACTTCTCCAAAACTTCCTTTCTATATTCACAATTAAGTAGCCATGCTTCAGGTAGCCAGTAGTCCTCTTTTGGTAGAGTCAACTCCTTTTCCTAGATCTCTCAGGGGAGATTGAGAATGCTCTCCAGCTTGGGGTATGTAATTCTATAAAGTTTGGGTAACTCTTTACATATCTCAATCGCCTGCTCTACTAATTCTTTCTATAAAGTTTAGGGAAATATTTACATATCTTGATCACAATAAATTCCTTTATCGCCCATGTTGATAACTCTCTTGAACCAGCCAGAAGTAGACTTGGTACAATTCTTCATCTTCTTCATTTTATTGACTTCTTCCTTTGAGAGCAAGGCAGGTGTAGGCAATTCCATTGGAGC
>VDFB02229776.1:0-15273 GCA_007258455.2 Sequoia sempervirens
GCACTTGTTCTTGGTCTTCCACGGATTTCCTGCACATACGGTGTTTGTGATGGTTGTGTGCTTGGAAAGCATCATAGGGATCCCTTTCTGAAGGGAAGCACCACTCGTGCTTTGGCACCCTTGGAGTTGATTCATAGTGACCTCATGTCATTTCCCACTCCTTTTTCTGGGGCCAAGTATGTACTCACATTCATTGATGACTTCTCCAGATGCACATGGGTGTACTTTCTTAAGTACAAGTCTGATGTCTTTGATTCCTTTCGAATCTTCAAGACATTTGTAGAGAAGCAGTCTGGCCTTTCTATTCGGCAGATACGTACAGATAATGGGGGGGAGTATGTGAATCAGGCTTTCAGAGATTTTTGCATTGAGCATGGTTTGCAGCATCAGTTTACTGTTCCCTACACCCCTCAGTAGAATGGTGTCGCTGAGCGAAAGAACAGGACTTTACGGGAGATGGCGAATTGTATGATTCAGTCCAGGTCCATGGATCCATCCTTTTGGGCTGAGGCAGTTAATTGTGCCAATTATATTCAGAATCGGATGCCTCACAAGGCGATTCAACATATGACTCATGAGGAGGCTTGGTCTCATGACAAGCCTGATGTTTCATCATTTCGAGTATTTGGTAGTGAGGCATGGGCCTTTATTCCTGATGCTCAGCGGAGAGTCATGGAGCGGAAGAGTCGACCCCTTATTTTAGTCGGCTATTGTGAGGATGTTAAGGCGTACAGGTTGTTTGATCCTGATTCCAGAGAGGTCCTATTTCGACGGGATGTCCAGTTTGATGAGCGCCTTCCCACAGTGGATACCCTGTCTCCAGTATCTCCTTCACTACCTCTTCCTCCCACCGCCCCTCTTCAGGATTATGGTGAGGATGATTATGTTGAGGATAATTATGATGAGGATGCTGATGATCCCCCTTCTCCACCTCCTCTTGCTCCACCTCAGATGCCCAAATGGGCTCGCTTTACTGTTGAGGCAGCAGGATCTCTGGCAGGTGATCCTTCAGACACTCGTCGCACCCGTTCTCATATTGCGGGTTCTAGTCTTTTGAGTCATGCTCTTTCAGAGGATCCTCAGAAGTTTTCCGAGGCGACTGGTCACCCTGAGTGGGATACTGCTATGGAGGAGGAGTATTCTTCTTTGATGAGAAATAGTGCTTGGGATCTCTGTCCTCTTCCTAAGGGCAGAAAGATGGTTCGGTGCAGATGGTTGTATCGCACCAAGTATGCTGCTGATGGTTCTATTGATAAGTACAAAGCACGTCTTGTTGCGAAGGGTTTCTCACAGGTTGAGGGTATTGATTACTCCGAGACATTTGCCCCTGTCGCCAAGATGAATTCTATTCGCTTTGTCCTATCCCTTGCAGCTTCTCGGGTCTGGTCCATTTATTAGATGGATGTGAAGAGTGCATTCTTGCATGGTGACCTACAGGAGGAGATCTATATGGAGCAGCCTCAAGGCTTTGTTCAGGATGCTTCTTTGGTTTGCAGACTTCAGCGTTCATTATATGGTCTCAAACAGGCCCCTCGGGCTTGGTATGAGAAGATGGACTCTTTTTTGCTCTCCACTGGTTTTACACGCTGTCATTCTGATCCTATAGTCTATATTCAGAATCTTGAGGGTGAGATCCTGATTCTTGTTCTATATGTTGATGATCTCCTCATCACAGGTAGTTCATCCTCTATGATTCAGCATGCTCAGCGAGCTTTGATGGAGCAGTTTGAGATGACCGATCTCGGTCTTCTGCACTATTTTCTTGGTCTTCAGGTGATTCAGTCTTCTGATGGGATCTCCATTTACCAGCAGAAGTATGCTCTTAATATGCTTCAGCGCTTTGGCATGCTTGATTGCAAGCCTGCCCCCACACCTTTTCAGTCAGGGGTTGTTTTGACTTCTACTTGCCCCACTCCTTCTATAGATTCTACACTTTACAGGCAGTTGGTCGGCAGTTTGTTGTACCTGACTCACACTCGTCCTGATCTTTCCTTTGCGGTTGGCCTTGTCTCTCGATTCTCCCATGATCCTCATGAGAGTCATTGGCAAGCTGCCAAACGTATTTTGCGGTATATTCAGGGCACCCTTTCTTATGGCATTCACTACACATCAGGGGATCCTCACATTGTTGGCTACACTGACTCAGATTGGGCTGGTGATGTCAATGATCGAAAGTCTACTTCTGGCTTTGTTTTCTGTCTTGGCTTTGGTCCTATCACATGGTCTTGCAAGAAGCAGACTGCTCATGCATTATCATCTACAGAGGCTGAGTACCGAGCTGCTGTGCTCACTAGTCAGGAGATCTTATGGCTTAGACAGTTGATGACTGAGTTTGGTTTTCCTCCTGATAGTCCCACTATTCTTTGGTGTGACAATCAGAGTGCTATACACATTTCTCACAACCCGGTGGAGCATCAGCGGACGAAGCACATTGAGCTTCATATGCATTTCATCCGATAGTTGATTCAGGAGGGTGTTCTCCTCTTGGAGTATATTACCACTGCCGACCAGGTTGCAGACATCTTCACGAAGCCTTTTGCCTCGCCGCGCTATCTTCAGTTGCGATCCATGCTTGGGGTGAAGGAAGTTGTCCTTGGGGGGTCTTTATGAGGCCTTCCTTCCTTCATGTTTCTTTCAGCATGTTCTTCTATCTCTTTTTGGAGAGGAGTTTTTTTCCCACTGGGTTTTCTCCTTGTTCTCCGTTTCATAGAGATTTCCTTGTACTTGGGTACCTAATCTAGGCCATGTTGCTGGGACCCATTGTTTTTTGCTTTCAGTAGCTTCTTCTAGGTTTTAGCTTCTCCCTAAGTCTAGCTTAAGGGGGGGTGTTAGAGTAATTGGTTATTGACTTGGTTAATTAAACAGTATTTGTTTAATTAATTAAAGTCCCTTTTACCTCTTTTTACACTTAAGCTAACATTAGGTGAATAGTAATTAATTATTTTATTAATTACTATTTTGCAAGCCTAGGGTTTCCTTTTTTAGGTTTTTTGGCCTATATGTAGTTGAAATCTTCTCTTTTGTAATATGAACTCTTATTTTCATTTTGGTGAATATTGAGCTCCACATCTTTTGAGAACTTCTTTGTTGCTTCTCTTTGCTTCTTCTTGTAACAGGTATTTTTTGCTTGCAGAAGATCACTGGGCTCCTATGAAGTTGTATTTGCTCAACTTCTACAGATTCCATGCAAGTCATGATTTGACACCCGAGAGACATTGGGGAGGTTTTCAGCCTTGCAGTGGAAGTTCTCCTTTCAAGAGAGGTAGTACATTTGTGTCTTCTTGTTGAGAAAGTGTGCAAAACACCCATCAACAGGGATTTATGTGGAAATGAGCTTGGGACCAAAGCCTAACCATTTAAGCATTTTTAATATGAGTTCCCACCTTATCCTATCATATGCTTTGTCAAAATCTAATTTGATGAGGAGGCAATTTTTTCTAGTTTGTTGTGCCCATTTCATAGTTTCCTAGGCCAACTCCAAGTTGTCTAATGTATTCAATCTTCCTCCAATAAAACCAATTTTCTTGGGCCTTACAATTTATTGCACTATGTGTTCAATTCTTTTAGCAATAGCTTTGGCTATAATCTTGTAGGAGGTATTAAGAAAAGTAATTGATCTCCACTCTAAAATGTTGTTCATGTTTTCCTTTAGGAATTAATTTAATCAACCCTTCAATCAATAGAGAAACCCAAGGATCCTTGTGAGAAGGATTCTTTATAGACCTCATAGAAGTCATCCCTAATGAATGACCACATTATTTTATAAAATTATGTAGGTAAACCATCAATTATAGGAATTTTTGAGTCATCCATATCCTTCAAGGTAGCATCAAGCTCTTCAAGGGTGAGCAAGTAATCTAAGTAGCTTTGTTGTTCAAGATTGATCTTATTGGGTATTTAATTTCCAACCATGTCTTCAATAAAAATCTTGAAGTTGATCACCTTTAATGGGATCAATAAACAATTGTTGGTAACACTAAAGAAAGATTTGATATCATCAAGATTGTCATGTTTATACCCATCTTGATCATATATAGAAATTATTCTTTCTTGTGAATGTTTGTGTTTGAGGTAATGAAAAATAAATTTGTTCCTTTATCTCCTTCTTTCATCCAATGAAGCCTGGTCCTTAATTGAGCTCCTTTACCTCAATAAAATTCAAATCTTCTAAGTTTTTTTCAACAACAACCACAACATGTTGAAGAGAGATGTTAGTTGGTGTTGAATTTTAAAAAATATTTTTTTTCTAATTGGTATCTTAATGTTTTTCCCATTCTAAATTTTTTATAGCCATTTTTTCCCACAAGATCTTAGGAAAGTGTAACAAATAATAGCATCATTCCACCACGGTAAGCAACTAGCTTTTTGGTGATGTCTAGGAGATTCATTCCAAATGGAGATAAGAGAAGCAATGAAATCAGGATGGTCATTGTGAGAAGTGTTGAGCTTGAAGGGTAGGCTAGAGGGTTGGGATGGACAAGAAGAAAGTTGACAAGTCAACAAGATTAGGAGATGATCTAAAAGAGAGGCAACAACATCAACTTTCTCCTCCCATAGACATGTTCATCACCTTTATTTGTAATTGTTAATTTTTAGTTGTATAATTGTGTATGTAAATGTGTAATCTATATGATTTTACTTGAGCACATATTAGTTTATGTAAATAATAACGAGTTGATAATGATATTTCAATAATTTGTAATAGTTAATAATGTAAATAGATAATTGTATTTAAAATCAATAAAGATTTGTGTGAATTTAATTATATGTTTAAGAATTTGAAATAGTAGATAAATTAATAAATTGTTTAGGAAATAAAATATTTAAATATAATTATGCAAGGAGAAATTCAATTGTCAAGTAAAATTTTCCAACTACAAATTTGTATTGCACCTATAGGCTTGTCATGCACCTATGAACTTGTCCTAAGTAATATATAGACTAATTTTCATCACTTCATTTGATGCATGGAAATCTAATGTATTTTTCCTAAAAAAATTGTAGTCTTGGTGGTATTAGAAATACCTTAAGGGATGTCAATTAGTCAAAAGGAATCAAGCTCTCCCAAATCAACCCCTAAAAAATAAACGGTGATTGAAAATAACAATCTTCAATCATGCAAATGCTTCTAGAATAATTGTGTAGAGACAGGCTATTGTTAAAACACCAATTATGATTTGTAAATTTTAAAGTATTCCTTGCTTCCTGATTTATTAGAATGGGTGCATTAAATACCTTTGAATACAAGGACATAATAAGATACCTCACAAATGTATGTTTAGTTGATCCCATTCAAGAAGGGTTAAGGTGGGAAGTCAATCGAATTTGAATTTCATTATTTTTAATTTGGTCGGTACGAGTCCACATATGTGAGGATGATCTTGTGACCACAAACTAGTCCCAAGACTAACAAAGGACCATATCTCAATGGATGTATGACACATGCATGGTTCAATTAAGTGCAAGCATAGGTGTGATTATCAAGTGGATAGGTGAATGATGATGTGTGAACACGTGAAAGGGGATAAGTGGTAGGTGCATAGTAGTATGTGTAAAAAGGTGGGTGGAAAGCATAGGGAAAGGACTCAACTTTGCACAGACTATCATTTTTCAATATATCTATGTATCAAAGTACTTCCATCAAGATAGATACAAAACTAAATGAGAAATGACAATGGAAAAAAAATTTCATTACATTTTTCTCCCACTTTAAGGTTAATGTGAAGTATCTAAAAGTATGTAGCACTCCCAAGCATGCATGTAAAGTATACATCACACTCAAAGGATATCATCATAGAGTCTATAAAATAATGGACCTTAGGTATGGGAATATGATCATATGTGTTTGGCTCCTATATATGTGCCCTCCATCAAATAAGACTTTGTAAGCTTGTGCAAGCATCTAAATATCTAGTCATGGGAGTGTTAGTGATGGGATATGTCACCATCCACCCTTTGACAATTGGTTTTATCTATATGACACAATGAATTGTTAGAAGAGGGGAAAATAATACATGAAACGTAAATGTCTTATAAGCATGTAAGTATATAAGTGTCTAATCATATAGAAATGACTATAAAGAATACATTATAAACACATTGATTGGAGATGGTATTGGTGAATAATAATGATACCACAATCATGGACAAAAGAATGACAATATAACCCCCCAAAAAATACTCATGTAAGTAGAAAAGGCACTAGAATAAACATATGCCTCCAAAGTGGCATCCAAGAGTATGAACATGCAAAGATATAGGTTGTAAGGCCAATGTACATTATCTTTTGCCTCATCTTGGAGATGCAAGACCCTATATGTTTGTGTCTCATTTTATTGCTCAATTGAGCTTTGTTACTAATATCGTACTCATTGATGTTTTTTTTTATTTCCATCAAGGTTTATGGGTGTTGTACTTTGGATTCATAGATGTAAATTTATATTTTTGAGCTTTGTAGTGTTTTAACTTCATTATTTTCACTAATATACATGATTATGTCGTATGATTGACTTCAATATTGTGATGATTATTATGCATCTTTATATCTAAATCATGCTAACTTGTTAGATTATTTTAATTAGAGGTGGATATTAATATCATCACTTGGATAGTATATCATTAGCTTTTATATATTATGCTTTAGTTATCCCATATTTTGTAGATATACTTGATATTTTCATCGAGTGCAAACATAAGTTTCCCCAACAACAAATTTAATTGGAGACAATTGGCTTGGATAAAAGTGTTGTGCTTTATTTTCATCCCACTCAAGTTTGAGCTACTAGATATGTCTTGTTTGGTCTTTCAAGTCTAAATCCAAAATACTTTAGATTTGTGAGTCATATGGAAACCTATAAAATGTGTTTGTGTATTTTTCATAGGTTATTTAAATCTTATAATTATTTGCATGTAATCATTTTATGCATTTAATTATGTGATTGTGAAATAATTTTATGCTGGTAGTGGATAAATTTTATAGTTTTATATACCTTGCAATGTATTTAATATTTTTGAGTGAAAAAATGAAAATATATAATTTAATTAGAAAATTGGATTATTATGCAAACATATTTTTATGTTTTCCTTCATTAAAACAATTAAATTATGCAAAGAGTATATTATTGTGAATAGCTAATATTCATTGGATGACATTAGTTATTTTATTTAAAATTAAACAATTGCAAAAAAGTTTACTTTGAAAATTAAAAGCTTTATTTGAAGAGAAAAAGGGAAATGGGGATAAAATTGAAAATAAAGTCAATTGGGAATACATTCTATCATTACCTCTTTGCTTGCATTTCACTTTCCATATTTTTCTTCTAGTCTTATATTAGGAAATTTCTTAGAGAATTGCTTGCTCAGAGTGTTGGCCTAGATTTGAGTGGAAGATTACTTGCATAATTTGAAAAATGGATTATCTTCAATAAAACTCTCTCCCTTATTATTTGTGCATTGGATCATTCAAGGTAAAGATTTTATCTCTAAAATTGAATTTTTGCATGCTTATGCCATGCCCACCTTGATTGGATACAAATGGTATTTCATCTTCAATAAAACTCTCTCCATTCTTATTTGTGCATTGGATTCAAGGTAAGGATCTCATCTCCATGTTTTTAAATTGAATTTTTGCATGCTTATGTCATGCCCACCTTGAGTGGATACAAATGGTATTTCATTTCATAGTTCAATGTGTAGGTGGATAGTTAAATTGAGTGAAATCAATGTAACAATTTTCAATTATATTATTTTTATTTTCTATTTTACATTGGAATTATGGCAAAAGTCTTAGAAAATCATTATGTGACTCAAAAAGGGTCTGTTTGAGATCCATAGCTTCAAGAGGGTATTATAGAATTTTTAATGTTTAAAAATTTGAAGTGTTTCAAATTTTACCATTAAAATTTTAAGTATTTGGAAAAAGTTTAAGTGTTTTGAAAAAATAAAAAATTTAAAGTCTAATTCATTTGTGATTTTTATTTTGTGGGCATAAAAATTTATTATGAAAATGAGATGGGCAATCATATGGACCTATGTGTGAATTTTCAAACCTTACTTTCCATGTACCATACATTTTTGTATGTATTTGACTATAGCCTTAGGATGCGAGGGTTATAGGTTAGGATGGAGTAGACTATCATGCCCATCCAATTAATGGTAAGCTAAGATGAGCCCCAATAAGAGGAAATAGAAATAGGAATCTGGTTTTGAAAAATCCAAAGTTCATGATGGGTTTGCGTCTGCAAGCACCTTTCGTTTGGGCCGAGCTAGGGCACCCGAGCCCTAGCTCTTTCTTGCTTTCGGTTTGCTCCTTCGTTGGTGGGTGGGATCTCTATGAAATAAGGGTTGGCAGAGTGTTTTCTTCTAGTTCCGTGTGCCCTGTGTTGTGGCGTTTGGTAGTTCGGGGGTATTTTCTTAGCTTCGGGGGTTCCCTTTTTGTCCTGAGCAGCTGCGGAGTGCCGCTTGTAGCAAACTCGGGCTGGTGGTGGCTAGTGGGTGTTGGTCCAGTGGTGCCCTGGCGCGTGGGGCATTTCTTCTCTCTTTATTGCTGTTAGCCGGTCGCTAGTGGGGAAAGGAAAACGGATCTGTAGTTTGTGGAAGGAGGTTATCCGAGTGTGGTGTGGGGCTTCCACACCCATAGTTGGTTGTTGGTTCTGCAGTTTCGCTTTAGGCTTAATGCCTTTCTCTGGGGGTGAGGCTTCTGGGACGTCTCTGGCTATGGATTTCCAGGCTGCGTTGGGTTCTACACCTAGGAACCGTGGGTTGAAGACTTTCAATAATACGTTATTTGCTCCAGAAGTTGGGTCTGATAATGCGGGGTTGTCTTCTGGTTCACGAATCTCGAAGATTAATGGTTGCCTAGAGTGTTGCAAGGAGAGGCCAAAACTAGTTATTCCTTCTGAGATGATCGCTGAAGACATTGAATATTTTTCAAATCACTCCTTATACTACAATTTTCTGGGGATGAGGGTATCTCTGCATTTTTTAGAAGTCTGGGCTCAGAGGACTTGGGAGCCGGAGGGAGAAATGGAGATAATGTTGCTGGCCAATAATTATTTTATGGTTACTTTTAATTGTCGGGCTGATCGCAGTAGGGTTTTTGAAGGGGGCCCTTATTTTTATAATAAGGTGGGGATGTTTATAAAGCCATGGCATGCAGGTTTTAATCCCTCTGAGGAACTTCTGAATCGGGTTTCGGTGTGGGTTTGTCTGCCTCGGATTTCGGTAGAGTGTTGTCGGGAGGATGTTTTGCATTTGTTAGCATCATTGCTTGGAAAACTAGTTGGGACTTCATCGCAAACTTTGGGTAAAAAGGTAATGACTTATGCGCGCATATGTGTTGAAATTGATCTAAGTAGGCCTTTACCGGATGCTATAGATATGTGTGCGGGATCGTATTCTTGGGTGCAACAGTTGGACTACGAGACTCTTCCTTTCCACTGTCGTTTGTGTCATGAATATGGTCACTTGCAATGAAGATGTCCAAGATATAAGCATGTGGAATCTCAACCTACTCAACCCCCACATAACCCCCCTGTGGTTGATAAGGGGAAGAACCTTGCTCATGGAGAGGTGAATGATGCTGAGGGTTTTATTCCAGTCAAAGCTCGTAATAGGAATCATGGCCAAAAGAGGACTTTCAAGGAAAGACAAGAAGGGGGTTTTTTTAATAGGTTTGAAGTTCTGGATGATCTCAGTCAGCAGGAAGTGAACCCAGGTTTGATTAACTTGGATCAGGGGGTTGAGGGCCCAGTTCAGGAGGGTCTTAATCTTGGGACTATCACACGCCCACAGGGGGATGAATGTCTACCTAAAGGGGTTGTGAGCTCAGTACAAGAGGACATTAATCTTGATAATTCGGGTGCACAGGGTGTTGCATGTTTTCACGGGGATATGGATCAACAGGTGGTGGTTTCAGCAGTGTTGGACCCTCCTTTAGTTGCTCCAAATGCAGGTGGGGATTCTTCTCACCCTGGGTGGGTCGGGGGTTTGGATCTGGCTAGGCATATTAAGCCCCCTCCAAAATTGGGTCTCTTGCAGAAGGATATTAAGAAAGGTGGGGCAGAGAAATCTGCCAAGCCTGGTAGAAAGAAAGATGTGGAAAAGATTAAGTTGATAGGGGAGACTTTGGTGGAGGCAGGGTCAGTCAAGACCTTGGACACTCACTTTTCAAGTCCCTTGAAATGATCGTTCTCTCGTGGAATGTGAGGGGCTTGAACAACGTCCCTAGATAAAAAGCAGTTCATGATTTAATAAGAAGACATAGTCCGGATGTTGTTTTTCTGCAAGAGACCAAATTATCAATTGAGTGTATGTTTGGTGTGGCGGCTAAGTTATGGAGGAATGGAGAATGTCAATGCATTGGTGCTCATGGGTCTTCTGGGGGTGTTGCCTGCTTATGGAACCCGAGAAAGGTCATTCCTGTTTGGTGGATGTCTTCTAAATCTTCAATGTCTATGATAGCTACGAGTTTTGTGACAGGGGAGGATATTCTTTTATCTAATATCTATGCTCCTATTGATTTTAGGGGTAAGCAAGTGCAATGGTCCCATATCAGGTTTGTCCGCAGTATGGCGCCTTTCCATCCATGGATTTTGGCTGGAGATTTTAATGCTATTTTTGATTTGGATGAGAAGTGAGGTGGTGTTGGGAGGTTGGAGCCCTCTGTAGTACTTCTTCGTGATAGCATCAATGCCTTGAATTTAGTTGATATCAAGCCCAGTAATGGTAGTTATACCTGGAACAATCGTCGAGTGGGGGATAATTGTATTGCTGAAAGGTTAGATCATTTTCTGGTTTCATGTTATTGGGTTGGTGGGTTGTGGTCCTCTCGCTCTGAGATCTTGGATTGGAGAGGATCGGATCATTGGCCTATCAAACTTACAATCAAGTTAGCTAATGTGCCTCGTTCTCCTTCCTTTCGATTCCAGCTCATGTGGTTGAGGGATCCTTCTTTGTATGATTGTGTGGCTAACTGGTGGAGGAATGGTCGACTTGCTTATGGCACGGCCATGTATACCTTTGTTAAGTTGCTTCAATTTGTGAAATATCAACTCAAGCGTTGGAATCGTTAGTCCTTTGGCAATCTATTTCATGCTAAGGCGTTGGCTCAGGCTAATCTGGATAGGATTACAAGATTGATTAGGGAGGATGGGGTGTCGGCTGGGCTTCTTCAAGAAGAGGCTCGAGCTTTGAAAGCTCTGGAGGAGTGGGAGTTGCGGGAAGAGATGTTCTGGAAACAGAAGGCTCGGATAGATTGACTTCAAGAAGGGGATAAAAATACTGCTTTCTTTTTCAATTTAGTGAAGGCTCGAAGGCATGGCAATTCTCTCTCTATGCTGGTGAATGATAGGGGTCAACATCTTTCATCCCTTCCGAAAATCTCAAATGAGGTGGTGCAGTATTTTGCTTCTCTTTTTAGGGAGGACTCGCAAGGGGGGTCCCCTGCAGAAGCCCAGGTTCTCTCTTGTATTCCCTCTCTGGTTTCTAGAGAAATGAATCAAGATCTTATGAGTGACATCTTGTTGGAAGAGTTAGAAGGGATAGTTTTCCAGATGAAGAAAGGGAAAGCTCCTGGTCCCGATGGCTTCCCGATTGAGTTTTTCCAATAATTCTGGGATATTATCAAGGCTGACCTTTTGGCAGTTGTTCAGGAATCTCAACATAATAGGCAGATGTTAAGGGCTTTGAACTCTACTTTTCTGGCTCTTATTCCCAAATGTGAGGGGGCTGATAGGCTAAGTCTTTTTCGCCCCATCTCTCTTTGCAATGTAATTTATAAAATTATCTCTAAATTAATTGCTGACAGGTTGAAAAAGGGTCTCAAGGACTTGATTTCAGAAGAGCAAAGTGGTTTTGTTGCAGGTAGGCAAATTCTAGATGGGATTGTTATTGCAACTGAGGCTATTCACTCCATGGCTAGCTCCAGAGAGAAGGCAATGTTTATCAAATTGGATATGGCTAAGGCTTATGATAGAGTCAGGTGGTCCTTCCTTTGGAAGGTTCTCGGTGCCTTTGGCTTTGGGGAAGAGTGGATTCAATGGGTTATGAGCTGCGTTACTTCAGCCTCCTTCTCTGTGCTCATTAATGGGGAACATACTGAGTTGTTTGGTGCTTCTCGGGGACTGCGCCAGGGGGATCCCCTTTCCCCGTACTTGTTTATTCTCCTTGCTGAGGGTTTGGGGAGATTGATGAGAAGGAATGTGGAGTTAGGCTTGATCCAGGGCTGGCGGTGGGGAGGCAACTTGCCTCTGCAGTCTCATCTGCAATTTGTGGACGACACTGCTCTGATGGGTGCAGCTACTATGAGAGAAGCTTCTCATTTTAGCCAGGTGTTGGATGTCTACTTGGCTGCCTCTGGTCAACGGATTAATGAAGACAAGTCTTGTATTTATTTCTTCAATACTCCTGGTCCTATTCAGTAGAGGATTGCCCAAACTTTGAGATTTCAGATTGGGATTCTCCCGTTGACTTATCTCGGAGTCCCTATTTCAATGGGAAGGTTGCCCAAGGAGTCTTGGCAGTTTATTTTGGATAAATTTAGAGTGAAATTTAATCATTGGACTCACTGGTGGTTATCTTTTTCTGGCCGGGTTCAACTAATCAAGTCTGTGGTTCAAGCTTTGCCTATTTATAGATGCATGCTTTAGGTGGCCTCGGTGGGCTTTGTTAAGGATTTTGATTCTGTTGCAAGACAATTTTTATGGGCTGGTTGTTTGAGGTCATCCAAATGGAGTCTGGTTAGATGGGAGGTTGTTTGTTGCCCGAAGCAATATGGTGGTCTGGGCTTAAGGCAATCGGCTTTGACTGGTGAGGCTTTGGCTGCAAAGCTGTATTGGAGATGGTGTGTTGAGCATGATAAGGTCTGGGCCAGGGTTCTTTCTCAGAAGTATCTCTTTGGGATCCCTCAGCTAGATATTCCCCATTACCCCCTAATGGGGAAGGGATCGGTGATCTGGGGAACCCTAAAAAAAGGAGCTGCGCTTATTAAGGAGGGTTTATTTTGGATATGTAAAAAAGGGACCAAGGTCAATTTCTGGTCTGATTCTTGGGATGGCTATCTGCCTATCATTTCTCAATTTCCTAACCTGTTGGATCTTAGCCAGAGGTTTATTGAGGCTGGTTGGTCACAAGTGAGTGATTTCAAAACCTTCTCTCTAGGGGACCATCTGGAGTCAGCAAGATGGAAGTCTATTGATGAATGGCCAGATGTGGGTCTTCAGGAGGATGGGTTTGAGCTTTAGAATATCCTTTCTAGTAGACGGTGTAGCTACCTTCGGGACGAAGATGTGTTGGCTTGGGCTCCTAATCCTAAGGGGGTCTACACTGTGGCTTCTGGTTATCAGCTGCTTTTGGCTCACAGATAGGATGGGGAAGAAGTTCAGTGGTGGAAGAAGGTTTGGAACAAGTTTGCCTAGCCAAAGTGTAATTGCTTTGCCTGGATGTTAGCTTGGAATAAGTGTTTAACTTGGGACAATATTCAGAAGAGAGGTTTCCAGGGCCCCTCTATTTGTGCTCTGTGTGGTGCTGATGAGGAGAACTCTACTCACTTATTTTTCGCTGTCCCTTTTCTCTTCAAATTTGGCATTTTTGGTGGGGAGTTTGGCAGTGCCCCTGTGTTCATGCTTCCTCTTTGATTGATTTTTGGAAAGGATTGGGTAGGCC
Source organism: Sequoia sempervirens (assembly GCA_007258455.2). Classification (NCBI taxonomy): domain Eukaryota; kingdom Viridiplantae; phylum Streptophyta; class Pinopsida; order Cupressales; family Cupressaceae; genus Sequoia; species Sequoia sempervirens. The sequence continues at coordinate 13,663 of VDFB02229776.1, forward strand.
TCCTTCTATGGCTTCTTTCTTGCGGGAGGTGTGGTTTGTGGGGCCTATTTTCTTGTTGTGGCAGATTTGGGTGGAACGGAATCAGAGGATATTTCGAGGTGAGAAGAAGCTGGTGCAACAAGTTTGGCAGAGGATTTTAGGTATGATTCAGGAGACAGTGGAAGCTAAATGTGAAGTGGAGTTTCCCCTGCAAAAAAAGGATGCGGAGGTGGTGGAGCGGTTGGGATTTCAGGGGTTATCCTTGGCCTCTGCGTGTGTTAGGAGGGGGCGGCCGGTGAAGCAGAAAGTTAACAGGGAGGGTAGGTGGCAACAACCTCCTAATGGTGTCTTGAAGATTAATACTGATGGCTCTTTAAGGGGTAATCCTGGACCTGCTGGTATTGGGGGGATTGGTAGGGATTCTTCGGGCTCGGTAATCTTTCTTTTTTCGGTCTATGAAGGGGTTCAGACTATCAACCTTGTGGAAGGGTGGGCTATTTTTCGTGCCTTGGAGAAGGCTTATGCTTTGGGATGGAGAAGGATTATTTGTGAATCTGACTCCCAGGTCTTGATCAACTTGCTTCTTGAGCGGAAAGTGGAAAATGTTAGTTGGCAACTGGCTATGCTGGTGCATCAGATTCTACAGGTTAGTTCGTTGATGGAGATAGTGACTTTTGTGCATATTCCAAGAGAGTGGAATAGGGCTGCTGATTGCTTGGCGAAGTGGGCTGCTGAACACCTAGATGGATGGAATGTTCAGGAGTGGGATTTGGTTCCTCAGGTACTCCGTGGCGATTTGGAGAAAATTCTTGCTGAGGATAGAGATGGGAATGGTGTTGATTGATCTTGCTCTTGTTGTTTTCATTTGTTTTTGTGGGTTCCTGGGACCTTGGTCCTTTGCTTTCTTTGTAATGTTCTTTTCTGAATTTCAATAAAGTTTTTACCCCTTTTTATTAAAAAAGAAGAGGAAATAAACAAAGCATTAATTATTAAAGAAAACATATATTCTCTCATGTTTTTGATAGTATGGAAAACCACAAGTCAAAAGAAAATGCCACATGCAAAAAGAATTCACTACAAATGGAATAGAAAAGGCATGTAATTAGAATATAGTGTAGTCACAATAAAATAATAAACTAAGAACTTGTGTGATACCAAAAATAGAAAGAACAAGTGATAAGGAGTCACCATAAACCATCAAGGGACACCACAACATTAGACGAGATGTCACAACACCTAGGAAGAAAGCAAGTGTAATAGAACAACTTTGGACAATATCATTGGGAAAGATAACACACTTATGAAACCGGTGATGAGTAATCACATAGCACATACTATTATAATGATGAAGAGGGAGACTCTCCCTTTAAAATTTGATCACAAACACACATATAATACTATGCAAGAAGGCATCAAATTAAATGAAAACACATAAAGATGGAAGATAAATTTGCAGCATATATTAAGTACAAAATCTGAAAATGAATTAAACATAATCATGGAGCTCATATGCTCACATACAACATGGGCTTCTCACATACAAAAATCTGCAAGTCAACAGTCTAGCTTCACTCCAACAACATCTGAGGATACAACCACAACTTCTCAAAGCCCCCTTCACCAAATGAGCAA
>VDFB02229778.1:0-17063 GCA_007258455.2 Sequoia sempervirens
AAATTTCATTAAACAGTATTAAATAAATAATATACTACTTAGTAGATTTACAACTTGCTTGTTTGTCAAACCAAGATGTGATAAATATTCATTATTCTTGGCCACACGTTCTTCATGAAAGTGCTCATAATCTGTTACTAGAATTTTAGCATTATGATCACTACCATCTAATTTGCGCCTTAAATTCTTTTTCCTCATTTTCTGATGTCCAAAAAAATAATAATGTATAAATTTACAACTTGATACAGAGATAATTAACCGTAACAGAAATTGCATAAATACAAGTTTATGAGGTCTCAGTTTTAATGAATAGTCATTAAAACACATAGGAATTCTAAAGCACTGCAAACAACAATAGTCATTCGATGTTGTGGGTATTTCAGTCAATGGATATTAAATAATGGTGCCCTGCAGAAATGCAAGTTGCATAAAAAACTTAGCAATGTATTTGAATCAATCCATCAAATCTTGGGATTGGAATGAGGAGTCCTTCACATTGGATGTGGATTCACCATTAGGTTAGTGATAAATTTGGTGTTCTTGGTCTTTTGGTTTCATTCCTCTGTTCTTTTTTTTAATATACAATCTGATCTTTGTGGGCAATGAGCAGTTATATCTAAGTCTTTGTAGGATGAATGGGCTCAGAATGAGGTAGATGCCCAGACTTTGTTTACATTGGCACCTCCTTCATCTAAAGTAGTAGAGCTCACAATGCCCACATCCTCTATCAGCAACAAACAAGGTTAATTAGATTTATCTCCTTATTCTAAGATTGATTTCATTCTATCTCAAGAATAAACAAATAGTGTAGTTTGGGTTTACAATAGTTAATGTTGGCAGCACAAAAAATCCTAGTGAAAAGGATAGTCCCTAGTGTAAAAGAAGGCAAATGCTTCTCTTCTCTGGAGGTCAATCTAGAACTGACATTATTTCTTCCAACCCAATTCAACAACTTGAATAAGTTACATCACTGGTGAGGCACAAACACTTGGGATATCTACAGATTGCAAATCTCATTATCAAATAGTATCCTAATTATGAATTGTCATTTTTTGGATTTGATATAGCTCACATAGCTTGATTCCATTACTCTGAAACTTAGCTTGCTTAAGGTACTTAGCTCATAGTTGAATTCTTGAAGCAATATCAAGGTTTCAAAAAATTCACCTATGGCTGAGTAGCTAACACATTATACATGTCATGGTATACAATTCCTCAAGTGAAATTTTCAAGAAAATGGCAATGAGAACATGACAGAGACTACAGATGGGATTCTACATGACTTGGTTGTTGCATCAAGACCAAATGTAGTAGCTTTGTCATGGTAGTTTCTTAACTACAAATGTTCTTCAATGAAGATGACAGATAAAAATGTGATAATGGCAGCCATTGGCATTCTAGGTGACTTGGCTGGCACCAGGACCAAATGTAGAAGCTTTTCTATGGAAATCTAGCTTCTCAAAAGGTTTTTCCAATGTGTGCTTTTCACCCAGGGATCAGTTGATCAAGAAAGCAGCCAAATGGGTTTAGATAACTATTTGTCAAGTGATCTGATCCAATTTGTCCAAGAAGTCTGAAACTCCATACAGTCATTTGGGTTCATCAAGTTGAAGATATATGTGATGGTTTAAACATTTAAGGATTAAAGATATTTCATCAAAAGATTTCTATTCATTATTTTTTACATTATTCTACTCCAAGTTCCACAAACTGCAAGTTTACAAAAAGAGAATACACTCTTCTTTCAAAGAAAAGAAAAAATTATGTTGGACAATATACAGCTCCATGAGAATAAAAAATATTTGCAATGCCAAAAAAATATATCAACTAATACAACATAATTTTTTTGCAACTCAACACTTCACTATTGCAAACCAATGAACAAATCTTTCTCAAAAAACTATTTATGAGATTTTTCATTACTAGAATTTTCCCAGATAATCCCTCCATCCTTTGGCACACAAACAAGTACTTATCAACAGTCCATGTAGGTCTGTAAACTAGTGAGAAATGGAGAAAAGAAAATTATTTGTAGCTTTAAATTTTCACTATAGCATTAGTATAATCTGTGATACAGTGAATAGATATGTCTAGATAAAAACATTTGTGGAAACTATTGAATGATAATTATAGCGTGGAAGGCCTTCAAATGGATGTCATATATTCAAATGTAAGAAACAAGAACCTAAATTATAATTAAAATATATACCAAATTATTTGTTCAGAGATTAAAAGTTAAAAAACCAAAAACTAGTTCCTGGAAGAAAAATTACTCGTGAGAACTATGTGTCTCTAAAAGAATTCCTTCAAATATTCTTTTAGCAATGCTATACATGGATCAATAAAGCAAACAAAGAAAGACCCAATAATAACTATACCTAGATATTTAGTTCACCATGACATTATTAGAAAGTTAAATGAGTGGTTCTGAAAAAAAAAATTTATTTGGGCACAAATTTCCATTATTCAGACTATTTATATAACATAATTTTAACTCTACTTACATTCTTGTCAAACTTTGAACAACAAACAAGAGGTAGTAGAAATATTATTAGTGTTTTAAGGCTTAGTGTCTAGGGTTTGTACATCTTGATTCTTAAGTTGTCAACATTTTTTCTATTATTTGCAGGGTTTAGAACATTACTTGGTTGGAAAAATTTCAACAAAAGAAAGAGCTAACTAAATGACTATTAGTGTTTAGGGCTTATTCTTCAAAATGTGTGTGGAAATTCTCCAGTACACTTATAACTATTTTTAAACTAGTACCTACACCATTAAAAAGTGCAGTGGGCACACCGTTAGGCCATGCTAAACTAATTTAGTTTTATTAAAATGAATTAAAAAAACACTTTTTAAACTTGCAACAAGCTTCAAATTTTTCTAGTTCATATCTTAAACTTAGCAGAGAACATTGGTCTGCACCACCTCTTCTAGGTATATCATTGAATCTTTGGAGGATGTTGAAGGGTTGTCTCTACGTAGGTGGTCACTTGAACCACATCTAGGTGGAAATAGGAAGCATGGTAGAGTGGCAATATCATCTTGGAGAACTTGTTATGACTGCTTTTGAAAGCCAAATTTACCATAACTATGGCTCCGTAATTTTCTTGCATGCAATGAAAAATAAAATCATATTTTGGTTTATCTAATCATAAAATAATCAGCTGACCCCCTTCCTATTTACTACCTCCCTTGCTACCCATCTGGTAATTCCTCAACACCCCAAATGGATGATTTGCTAGCCATTTAATATTTTGTAATGTTCCTTTTTGGGATAAACCTACATCTTTCCCTTGGTTTGATTTAATCCACCCCTCTTGTTTTTGACTTATTCCCTTTCTACTTATTCACATTTACTCATTTGGTCCCTATGTGATATGTAATGTTCCTTTAAAGCTCACACATACCCTTTGCTAAACATAGGCCTCTTAGGAGCACTTAAGGTCTGAGTATTTAATATATATATTTTTCTAACTTCACCCTATTATCTGCATAAAATTTTCACATAAACTACTATAAAATATTCTTTCAAGTTTTATATCTACTTAGAAATATGCAATGAACCCTCTTTAAATCTGTTAATAGATTTGTTTCTAAATCCGTTCATAAGTCTTCTCAAATTGGCTATTCAAATATGCTCTATAAGTCTTCTTGAATTTTCTTCTTGAGTCTACCCAAATCTGCTTCATAAGTCTACCTCTGTTTGAGTGATTTTTCCCTATTCTTAATATTTTATTGCCTAAGTAATGGACATTTTCTGAAGATGGTTGTTGTTTAATATCTAGGAGATATTGTATTGTGTCTATGTGATGACTCCTTATTTCCATAATATCTTCTTATCCTTCTTGTTGATCAATGCCTTTAGAACTTTGTTTTATTCCTCTATATATCTTATTGGTTGGGGTGGAAGGATGTGTCCCTTGGATGGAGATGTCTCTTGGTTTATTTATGTATTGTTTGTTACTTCTTAATCGCACCTCTTCACAAATCTCCAAATCGCTGCCTTCTTTTAAGTTGCAAGTCATAGTCATGATCATGACCACAAGGATATATAAAACTGTCACGACAATGAAGAATGAAATTAGGAGACAGTAAAAAATAGTGATTGTGAAATGATAGTGGAAGAAACAAAGAGATTTTGACCAATCAATGAGAGCAGTCCTAAATAAAAAGGATGAGCATATGACATTGAGGTTGGTCTCCAAAGGTATTTTATTGTGATTTCACTCCTAAACATGTATGTGAACAATAACCTAAGATGTTCCAAAATCTAAATAAGGTCCAAGCCACAAAACCCAAGTAGTGTCTCAAGGGTGTCTAAGTGATCGAGTACAAAACCAGTGTCCTAATAGATTGAGAACTTTGAACAACCCCTACCTTTGCATCACATACTTAATGAGTGAAGGTTTTGTTGTAATACAAATGCATCAGAATAGTACAAGCATTATAGTAGTCATAGCAATGAGTCAAAGTACAGTGGTCAAGGATTGTTATAACATCCTGTCATGACAGTGGAAGAAATGATCTAGAGGAGCTATCAAGAAAAGATCATTGTCAAAGTAAAGCAATGATGGTATACATATTCATATTTCATTCATATTCATATTCATATTGCATCCTCATTTTATATGAAAACAAATTCATGTACATTATAACAACTTTATTCAACATCGATGCTTTGGAAATAGGTATTAGTCTAAAGGTCCATGTCCTTAAAACATAAAACAATCTTAAAAACAACATAAAAGTCTTAAATAAAGGTCATCAAAATAGGTCTCATCAATAATCATCACGCATTTCGAGGAAGATCAAAATCTAATCACTCATATGCGCATCTACTTGATTTTATTCCTCATCCCTCATTTGACATACAATACATTCTCTCTTCCAATTTCTTCATTGGTAATCAAAATATCTTCTTCAAATAGTCCCTCATTGTCTTCATCCACTTCTTGAATGTTTCTTTGTAAATTAGCATATTGCCCATCTAGCATTACATCAACAACTTCAATGAATTTTTGTTTTGAAGATGAGACTCTATTTGAATGACATATGACCAACCTAGGCTTTTACATCATCGATTAGAAATGATTTGTTAATTTGAAGGAAACATATGGCTCTTTTTCTCTGAAAAAAATTGTTTGTGTATTTGCATGTAAAATCCATACTCATCAAATTGGCAGTAGGATGTCGGATCACCACCATTTTAATAATATAAGACTATTTTCACCAAATCCACTTGAATAATTTCTTGGATAAAATCAACATAAAATTTCTTCTCAATTTCTTATGAAGAAATTTAGCACTAACATAACACAATCACAATTTGTCTTTCCTTTGTCTTTTTCTTCCACTCTTAAATGACTACCATAGGCCCACATTCCACTAAAACGCATAGCCCATAAATGTGGAGGTTGTGAAAGCTCACTTTCCTCTGTTGTTATATCTTGACCTTCTTCTTTTGCATCACTGATTGCATTAGTAATCCATTCTTCAAATTTTGGAAAAAAATCACCTCTAATCAAATCATGACATCTGTGCTTTTGAGGTCGATGTTGCATCCAAGCTTGATTCTCTTCTTCATGTTTTCTACATAGAATAATGATGTACAAACAGTAAGATTAATAATATAAATGTGTAAATGCAATTGAGTAAATAAATTATTGTGTAATTTTTTTTACATGTGCCACTTATTGAACGAAGATGTGTTTTGAAGAATAAAGGCATGTATTGCACTTCTTTCTTGATATGATAGCTTGAAGCGATATCCATTTCCTTCTAATACTTCACCTGCAACTCTCTCATCTTCGTCATCATCCCATACACATCGATTGACATTTTTAAAATCCTTCATATATTATGTGAAAAATCCCATGGCCTCTTGCATTGAATATCCCTCAGACATGCTGCCTTCTGGTTTTTCCCTAGTATGGACAAATTTTTTCAAAACCTTCATATATCATTCTATAGGATACATCCATCTCATTCTTACTAGGCCACAATGCTCTAGTTCATATTCTAGATGTATCAAAAGATGCATAGAAATGTTAAAGATTGTTGGTGGAAATTCTCATTCCGATGAACCAAGGACTTCAACAACCTCCTCCCTCAAACTATAAAATTTCAAAGGATCTAATACAAGTAAACGCATTCTCTATAATATTAGGCACAACCTTATAATTTCCAATCTTGGTCCCTTTTCCAAACTTGATATATTTACCACAATAGGTAAAATATTCTTGATTATGACATGATAGTCATGGGTCTTGGGGCATCTTAAGCTTTTAATGTCAGTTTGGCTTGATCTTTACTTACATATCGATTGGGGAAAGTGAGTTTGAGATATCAATTGTAAATTGTGTGCATTATTCCTTTCTCGGACATAAGGAGCACTAGGTTTTCTATATTTTTCATTATCATATTTTTCAACCCAAATATTTCAATGAATCTTTATTTCTCGAAAGTCTTCACGTGATGAAATAGTATAAAAATCACCAAAAAGAGTTTCTATAATAGCATAGGCTATATTTTTCTCAGTATGCATAAAGCCAACAATATGCCTAATGGATATATCCTTAAAGTATGGAAACTTATAGAATATGCACAACCATTTTACACCACTTCCATTACATGGATCATATCTACTACCAACAATCTCATCATTTTCAATAAGTAATGACACATTCTTTTTGTCCATTCTAAGTAAATGTAATCACATTACTTGATGGTGCTTCGCCGGAATTCTTCTTGACCATTGAAATTTGTTTTTGTCGACAATATGGATGATCCATTTAGAGTAAGCATGATGTCCACAATAAATACACTTATGCAAAATTCTTGGAATTACCTCACAAAATCCTTAAAGTTGCAAGCGGGACATCCATGAAAAGGTATCCATGAGCAAAGAGACTAGACAATGATCCATATGTGGGAAGAACATGAATCACAAACAATAATGAAGCTCTTAAAGTGAATTTGATTGAATGACCATCCCTTAAAGATTGAATTGCTTCAATTCCTTTCCACAATTCCATTAGCTCATCATATAATGGATCTAGATAAGCATCTATTGTATCTGAAGTCACACTTTTCTTTCCTGGTATAATCAATGATAACATTAAAGAAAATGGTTTACTTGTTAACCATGGAGGAAAGTTATAATTTATTAGAAACACTGGCCAAGTTGACCATTTAGTACTTTGATCTGAGAATGGGTTCACCCCATCTAGAGCCAAACCCAACCTTATATTACGAGGATCTTGAGAAAAATCAGGCCATTTGTTATCAAATTCCATCCACGTCTTAGAATCAGGCACATGTCGTTGTTTTCCATCAGTGCTCTTATTTTTGGCATGCCACTACATAAGTTCAACAATGTCTCTACACCTATACATTCAGAGTAATCATGGGATTATCGGAAAGTGGCGAAGAACCTTTCTCAGAACCACAGCTGATTTCAACCCTTGTCTATACCTCACTTCATGACATTTCAGACATTCACTCTCATTTGCAAGATTTTTGCGAAATAATACACAACCATTCACACATGTGTGGATGTTTTCATACCCCAAGCCGAGCTTACTAATTTTCTTTTTACATTGACTTCATTTTGTTGGCAATGTGGAGTCAGCTGGTAACAATGAACTTAATAATGCCAATAACTGATCTACACTCTCATTTGTCCAGCCATGTACCACTTGCAAGTTAAGAATTTGAAGGATTGTTTCCAAATGACTTAACTTGCAATTAGCATAGACAGGCTTTAAAGCATCCTCCATTGACTTGGCCCAATCATCATTTAGACCCTGATTCAATATTCTATCAACTTCAAACCCTTCATCAAACATTTATGTTTGTTCATCTATGTTTGGTGCCACTTCATCTATGTTTGTTGCCTCTTCATCTCTCATAGTCTACAATTCTATCATATCTTCATAATAATTGTAAGCCCAAGGGCTTATACCACTATGCCCATATCTTATCATATGTTGATAAATCATATTTCTTTTTTTCACCTTTCCACCAAGACAATTTTTACATGGACATGGATATTTTTCAATGTATCTCTCATCAGATACTCTCTCATCATATGCATGATATTGATTAGTATTCAAACTTTGACATTGATCCATCTGTAATATTGTGCATTCCAGTATTAATTTAGTTTTTGATTTAAAGAAAAAACATAAATCTGAAAATAGAGATGCCAAAACATTGTTGAAAGTAGTCAATTTTAGTAGAGACCATAACAGAAAGAAGAGGATATAATGAGTCATTGTTCTGAGATCTATCTTACATTCATTTGAAGTTTACCTACTGAGAATGGAATATGCCTATTTTTCCTATCAACATACTTTCAGCAATGAAGCTTTCGAATTACCTCTGAATTCATTGCAGAGGGCTTTGCTGACTTCAAATTTGTTGCAGCAAACTCCGAATTCCTTGCCCGCCTTTTCAAAAGTCTCCAAGTCCTATCCAAACAAGCTTTATCACCCATGCAAGTGCTTCAATACCTATCCACGAGAATAACAAACATCAACAACAATCCAATTTCATTCCCATGCCAACAATTATACATTTTACAAGTTGTCTGACTTATAAATATAGACAAGTTATGTAAACCACTAGATAAATAGCATTTAAAAGAAATAAGAAACGGGGTATGGAGATTCATGAAAATATAATAAGAAGTGGCTATTAGTCTAATTTTGTTGTGACAAACACTCTTCTAAACATGTATGCAAAATGTGGCAACTTAAAGATGGTGCATAATGTGTTTGACAAAATGTCTGACCCAGATGTAATCTCTTGGATTAGCATGATTGTTGGATATGCACAACAATGATCTATTGATGAAGCTTAGGGTTTCTTTATAGAAATGCCTCAAAGAGATGTGGTTGCATGGAATTCCATGATTGTCGGGTTTTTGCATAATGGGCTTCTTAATGAAGCCTTGAAAATCTTTAAGCAGGGGGTAGAGTATGAGTTAATCTTGATGTGAGATGAGATGAGGGTCCTAAGATGAACAAACTTCTATTGCAAGAATTGTCATAATAGAGGAGCCAATTCAATATATACCTCCAACAACGAATAATTTTAAGCAAGAACATGTTTATTCAGAGGTCATTTCTTCAAACAAGAACCTAGTAATGGAAAATGACAAAGAACATTGTAGACTTGTAAGGGATACAAAGGTGGATTATTTTAATATGATGGATGTTGACAACACAAATCTAAGAAAAGAAGAACAAGAACAAAGACATAGCCTAGAATCAACACAATCAGACAATAAAGGCATCAAAGAAACATAGGAAAATGAGGTGGCATCTAACCATGCCTTGATGGGTTCTCAAAAATAAGAGAAAAAGAAAAAATTCACTAAGAAGAATACTGCTACTTCAAATGGGAAAAGAGCTAAAGTCCCCCGTAAGGGAACACCCATTCCATCAAAAACACCATCCAATGTTACATCTAGGACATCAAAAGTTTGGGCTTCATCAGGGCCTAACAATTTTGTGAGGGGTCTTCCAAAGGTTTCAACAAAACCAGACAGTGGTGTTGTGATTAGGAAGGAGGCTGATGTGGATGCAACCAAGAGGAAAAAAATTGTTTCCTTGATTGCATTGATTAATCTTGGAACATATAAAAGAGAATCGATTAGATAGGCCCTCAGGGACAAGAAACAAGCCTCAAAAGCATAACTAAATAGCTCAACCATGACCATAACTTAAAAAAAAGAGGCTTCTACCAATGGGGCACTGAAGAAAGCTGGCTTGAGGACACCTCATAAAGAGAAAACTAGGCATCAAAATGATAATTTGACAACTCCAAAGAACAAAACAAAGAAAAAACAACCTGAATCAAAAATATGAGGAGATGCAGCCAAATCAACTTCTACAGGGTCTCACAAATCTCCCAGTGCTTGTAGGTTGGATAAAAAAGAAAATGGAGTAGTTTTTAGCTTCAAAAGTGATGAAAGAGTAGAGAAGAGAAAAGAGTTCTATATGAAACTGGAAGAAAAGATGAATGCTAAGGAACCTAAGATGAACTAAATTCAAGCCAAAACATAGGAGGAAATGGAGGCTAAAATAAAACAACTATGTAAAAGGCTCACTTTCAAAGCCATGCCCATTCCCACCTTCTACCAGGAAGCATCATCAACAAAATTAGAGAAAAAAAAGGTGCAGCATACTGGCACAGAGCTTGCGAACTTTTTAAAAATTTCTACTTTGTGTTTTTCATAAATTAGTTTTCTAAATATAATTTCTGAATTGTTCTACAAGTGGAAAATGAACATTGAACTTTCCCATAGCATCATATTTTCAAGGCTTGTATTCTCTAGTTACTATTCCACTCCTTAGAGAGGTAGGGCGCAAATCATGATAGTTTTATTATTACTATCTTTGAGCTCAGTCATACCATTGGAGTTACTGGTTCATATTTCTATTTTCGTGTAAGAATACAATCTGAAAAGCATTTAGTGATTGATGCAAGTTTCACAGACCTTTACAAAGTCACAAAACCCTAGAAAGAAGAGTACTATTTCCAATACAAATTCATATTCTAGCATTGTACCTACTCACAAGATAATTTCTATGCAAGGGACCAAGAACAACACAAGTCCATCAAAGAAACATAAGGAAGCTCAACCAGATAGTAGTGTCACCTCCTATGTTAACAAGGCACAAAATGAAGGAAGGTCAAGAAACATTTCCCCTAGGAAGCCCTTAAAATCAAAACTTCCAGTCAATGCCAGTCCTAAAAGAGAAATCATTCATCCTGCTAGCTAAGAGAATTCTTTAGCAATTGATGGATCAAAATCAAAAGTAATAGAAAATCTATTTACAAATGAAGAAAGCAATTAAAAAAATTTCTCCAATCACCCATGACAAAACATCAGTATTCATTTATGAAATTTCATTAGATGGCAGGAAAGAATATTTGATGAATGGTAGTCTTGACCCATCTAGTGAAGTGCACAATGTCTCACAAGCAAAAAATGAAATGAATACTAATGAAGCTGAATCAAAGATAATAGCTAACACCAGAGTTAAGGATGCAATTCAAAATTCCCACAACATGAAAGACCCTGAAAATGGAAAAGAAAATTTGGTTGCATAGAAGGCTAAAGGGGTTAAGGATAAAGACAGTAACATGATAGGTAGTTCTATGTCAAGGATCAAACCAAAATCTCCACGACATGCTTCACTAAACACTGGTCATGAATCAAAGGACAAAGCAATCAAAGCAGCAAAACTTCATCGGCAAAAGATTACAATGCCTATTGAAAAGGAAAAGATGGAAGCTCCACCAAATGCCTCAATTAAGTGTGGCATGAAAGACAATGCAGGATTGGCTTGCTTAATTGCAGATGTAGTTGTAGCCTGATTAAGTTGATACAAAATTGTAAGTTTCTTGCCAGCCTATGAAAATAGAATCTAAGAATTCATACACTCCTTCCCCACATTTTATGTGGTATGCACTCTACACCCTATTTGTTCCATCAAAAAATTTGAAGGTTTTTTTAAGTTGTCAAAGGAGTGGTAGAGATAATCAAGTCTATTATCATAGGGATCTTCTAAACAATATATAGGTTCTTAAAAGGAAGACATAAAAAACCCTATATACTGGACTATCATGCATATAAATAAGACTGACTGTATGTTTTCAACGGTTTAGTTTTGAGCTTATGTGCAATGGGGAGCTGTGTAGACACCTAAAAATGACCTAGGCCTGCAAGCTTCATTTTTACCACTTTCGTCCTAACATAATTAAGACATTTAATTATGTCCTTGGTCCACATTCGACTATTGATTAAATAATTCATAATTATTTAATTAATTCATGTCAGTTATTCTTCATGATTATTAAATAAATAAATTTTATTTATTTATTAAATACGTCATTAATTGTCTAAGTCTTCCTTTAATTAAATAAATTTCTTAATTTATTTAATTTCCTCTTCATTAATTCTTCTGATTATTAAATAAATAAATCTAGTTTATTTATTTGTTATATCATAATTGTCACAATTAAATAAATTTATTAATTTATTTAATTATTTAGTCTTATCTTCTAAATTAAATAATTATCTTTAATTATTTAATTACTAGTTTCACTTTTCTCTCATTTTAAATAAATGAAAATATTTAAAATGATTTCATTCTAATTTTTCATTCTTTTTAGTAAATAATCACGAAAAAGATTATTTACTTGTCTAAAATCATCATTTTGGATTAATTAAATTCAAAAGATATTATTCTTGCAAAATCAAATGTCAGGCGGCTTCTTGAGTTTTACAAATCGATCTTCAGTTCAACCCTTATCTTCTTGATTTTTTGAATCTCACAAATCAGGCAGTCTTTATCTTCTTGATTTTTCAAAATCTTTATTTCTTTAATTAATTTCCTCATTTATTCTCCACCGTCAATCCGATTATCTGAGACATTATTTTGACCGTTTGATTTAGGATTTTTCCCTAACCCTGATTAGGGATTCTCATATTTAATCTGGACTTCTCGTTCTAAGTCTTTCTTAGAATTCAATCTCATCCATCCACTCAAAATTGTGTTTTCTATAAAAGACAATTTTTCTCATAATTTTGGGATCTGACAACTTCATTTTAGTTACGACATTGTTTTAGTTATTAATTATTATTTCCATGGCATATTTATCATAGGGCATATAGGCATTATTCTATCAAATCCTTCAACATTTGCATAGGGCTTAGACATTACTTTAGGTTGCTCATTTGAAATCTGAGGGCCTCATCCGATTTGCTGCAAACTAGAAGGTGTAACAAAAGTGAACCATGGAAGATGAAGATTTCTAGTAACATTGTTCCTTTTATTTTCATGTTTATTTCCTTTGTGCTTTGTTACTTCATGGGATTTTGATGTTTACTATCTGATAACCTAACAATCTAGTACCATTGATACATATCATAGCACATGTATCCTAACATGAATGATCTAAATGCATACAAATTGAGATTGGGAATAATAGTGAACTTAAATACTAATGTAGCCCATGCCATAGAATATCTTCATGATGATTCTTCCTTACAATTGTTGCACTGTAACATCAAAGTTACGATTTTTCTTTTGAATGAAGACATGATGGCCCATGTTACAGCAAGATAATGGTGTAGCATTCAAAATTTTAGTTTCTTCAACCCTAGCACTCAATGGTTGTTCCATAGGCTACGTTTTCCCACAATATGGGCTAGGTTAGAGGGTTTCTACACAATGAGATTTGTATAGCATGGGTTTCTATTGCTGGATATGAAGTTACAAAGAATAATAGAGAGAGTAGATAAAATGAAAAGGTGCTTAAAACCTTAGTGAAAGTCTTAAGGTGGAATGTTCACAGTATGCAAGAGGGACAATGTTCATGAGTCTATAGGGCAATCTACAATGACAACTAGAAACACTAAAATCTTTCAACAAAAACTCATGGCATATATGATGGTGGTCTTCAAGTCAACATGACTTGTGGATACATAAATAGAGGACAGTCAAGCCATAGTCATGAAAAGCATGGGGAAGAGTGTGAATGGATTTTATTCAAATATTAAGTGTTAACTGTGAATGAAAATGATAAAGGAGGTTGAAAGTGAGTATAATGATTGTTAACAAATTAGCAAAAGGTAGTGTTTAGGACAATCAACAAAGGTAACTGAAGAGGCAATAAAAGATAGAGTAAATGCAATGGATATGAAGTATTTGTACTAGTGGATAGTCCTCTTTTCCAAGTGACAAAAAGAATGAGAAAGATGGTCACAAAAAGAAGGCATAAAGACATACTTTATGTGAAGTGTTTGATGAGCTTAACAAAGAATATAGCATTTGTTTAGTGCTTAGATGAGGAATAATATACACAACTATAGCCTCTATGGTGACAACCAAGGTTATGGAGAATAAATAGTGATAGATTGAAAGAGGTTGGTTCTAATCCTTTCTTGTCTACAACTAGAGTTGAAACTTGTGTTCCTTCCAAGCATGGTTGGGGCAATGACAAGTGCACAAATGAAGAGAAGCCTGCAATTTCTCATCATAAATTCTTTGATGGTATGTTACACCTTGAAGGAGACCAACAAAATGTAATAGAAGATGCCTTGTTTAAACAAGATCTTGATGTCTCCCTTTTTCTAGCCACATCAAAATCGACTGCAAATGTGTTTGATCCATTGCATAGAATTGAAAAGGGTTTTTACTATTGTCAAAATTGTTAAAACCTTTTTCCAAGTATCAAGCATAATAACCATGTGCTATCAAAGAACCAAGGAATGACAAAGAATGATAGTAACTTAAGGATAGTATGGTGTTCATGTGCCCTACAAGACAGTCATGAATAGAGGCAGTGGTTATTAGTTTAATGTCAAGAAAATCTAACAAGGAGAACAATCATGATAAGCATGAGAAAAATATACAAAGGTTCATGGAAGTTCCTTGTGAAGATACATGACAGAGTAAGGTATTATAGCATGTATAGAGGCTTGTGATTGAAAATTAGTAAAGAGGTAAAAGCAAAGATTTAAAGGGAAAAATGAAGATAAAGGGACTATATAAGCAACCTCTACATAGACAAGGTCATTGGTTCAGACTAGTTGAAGATGCATCTAAAGAGAAACTTAATCCCATGTGGTGCAGGAGCACCTAGAGCATACATTGATGAAAGTTCATCATTTGAAGGAGGGAATTGGGATAATAGGGGTACTTTGAGTCATTTAATGTTAAATAAGGTCTTTGAGACCATTATTCATGTAATTGGGGGGTTTTTAATGTTAGTTTAAAACTAGAAAAGGTTGCATAATAATGTACTTATTGTCAACAAATTGTTAAAAGTACAAAACTAAACATTGTAAGGGTCTAGTTGGTTGGATGGTTAGTTGTAGGCATTCCATAGTTGGTTTTTGATTAAAAAATGTATTTAAAGCCTATTGAAGGCTCGAGCAAAGATGGTTGGATCATTTTGAAGGAAAAAATTAATAAAAAGGCTTATGTTTTCAGTTATTTCTTGAGTTTTCTTGCATTCCCAGCCTTTGTATGGGTCCGTACAATAGGGGTTTGCTCCAAAATGCATTGAATTGGTTTTAGCACAGTGTTAGCCTCATTTCCAATCTATTATTGTATCATCTTATTATGTTGGAGCAATTTAGTGGTTGATTTCTTGCAAGCAGGTCTAAAAATAGGGTATAAGGTTTGGTCATCTAAATGAGCTAGAAGTCCATTCCACCTTTTTGTGACCACTGTTCCTTGGTGGAATGGACCAGTAGAATATAGGAGTATTTGTAGGATTCAATGAATAAATTTTGGTGAGGGTTTTTAGGAGAATCTCCATGTTGTCCCTACAAGAAGTCAAATTTTGTGCCTTTTAAGCATAGTTAGGGCATGGGTTTTTGAGATTTGCAAAGAGAATAGGCTGGAAATTATTCATTCCTAAGTGCTTAGGTGTATTTTTATGTGTTTGAAGAGTTTAAGAGGTTGAGGAAGGCTTGTTGTGAATAGAAGGTTGAGAACCCTATTGGAAGAGGGTGAAAAAGAGTGAAAATTGGTTGATTTACAAAGGAAGTGTATAGTAAACATGAGGGAAACCTAATGCAGTGCTTTTTAAGCATGCACAGGAAAAATGATGAAGGATTCAAGTGGTTTTAGGTTGGCGATCATTCTAGACATGGGTAAATCAGTAAGCCCTAGTTGAAAAGGTGAAAAATGAGGGTTTAAGGGAAATGGGTCTAAGTGAGAATGTGAGGACCTAAAAGTTGTGAAATATTGAGTTTTACAAGTTTCTTTAAGACTATTTTGGGGTTTGACAAATTGGTGATAAGTTTAAGAGAGGGTTCCTTTGCAAAAGAGGGCTAATTGGAGCCCATTTTAGCCTAAAAAGTTAGATTGAGTCTTGATGTTCTGAAGCACCCTATGGTGGGTTTGTGATATGTTTTGTGCCAGGTTAATGGGTCCCTAGAAATATAAATAATTTGTGAGTTTGGTTGGTTTATTGTATGAAAAGATCTGAAAACTGGTCTTGGAGTCCTACTAGGAAATGGTGGCTTGAGAAGGTGAACTTGCATTTAGAAGTTCTTGGGGTTTTGAAGGTGATTTATCCTTATTATATTAGGAAATATAATATTGTTACATGCCTCTTAGGGTCTTGGAGAAGGTCTGAAACAATATTAGTGTGGTTGACCCATTTGGGTGCCTTGTGTACTAAAGGAACAAACTGGTGTTCTGAGAGCCCTTTTAGCATCAAGTTGTGATTTCATGGTTTGAGGTCTCCCTTGTTTTGCATCACCATTTCCTTCCAAGATATTTGACCATTTCAAAGCTTTCTCACATTCCCTATCTTCATGCAAAGGGTAGTTGTGGCATTTATGAGGGAGGTTGGACAATTTGGTGGCCTTTATGAGCAATCAAGCACAACATATAGAGCTTTTCAAGGATAGTTTGTAAGCATTTGAAATGAATTTCTAGTACTTTTTCAGCACTCTATATCACCCAAGAAATAGGCCTATTCCTAAAAAGGATAAGTCATGCACATGAAATAAATAGATCCCATGCTTATTTTGCCAAGGAGAACAGTAAAAAACTAACTCTTTTGCTCCAAGAGGGACAATAGTTATGATCAATGTAGTAGATCCACCACATATTTTTAAATGAATATATATCACCCAAGAAATAGGCCTATTCTTGAAAAGGATAAGTCATGTCCATGAAATAAATAGATCCCCTACATATTCTGCCAAGGAGAATAGTCAAAAAATAACTATTTCCCCAAGAGGGACAATAATTATGATCAATGTAGTAGATCCACCACATATTTTTAAATGAATATATATACTATGCTAAAATCATTTTTCCTGGAGGACAGTAGTTATCATCCATGATGTAGATCAGACCCATATGAGCAATAGTGAAAAATATCTTTATTTTTTCTTTTGTAAACCTACTAATTGCTTTTTTAGTAGGGATTAAGTTTACACATCCACCATTTCAGGACAACTATTTTAGGTTGTGCATAGGAGACTCAAACTTGGACATAGCTTTTACAAGCTCATTCAAAAA